>VZTH01013794.1:15576-290334 GCA_013397815.1 Aleadryas rufinucha | reverse complement strand
TATATATATCCTGCATTACATCCCATGTAGTTTCCATGAGCTTGTTCTAATATATACCTCTGCCTTTAATACCAAAGAAAAATTTTACTCTAAACATGGAGAAAAATTAAGGAAATGGTACTTTTTAGTGGAAACCTTATTGCCTCCAGTAACAGATCACAGAAGTAGTTCATACTAAGTTCACAGCAGGCATCAGGCAGTGATGAAATAAAAAGTTACCCTGTTACCAGTACATGACTTCTCTTCAGTCTACTGAAGAGAAATCATGTACTGGTACTGGTAAAACAAGTAGAATGAGAAATCATTCTTTTACTCTTCCTCTATCCTCAGGGAAAAGAGTTAGGGCTTTTCCAGAGGTGATCAGTCTCCTGATCACCGCTGCCTGTCTCCCTCCGGTGACCGTAAAGAGTAAGGAGGTGCCTCGCACTGGGTGGTGGATCCTCCCCTTCCTATGAAAGCCTGCACTTTATAGCCATTTAACAGATTGCTCGTGTGCTGGGAGTTCAGCAACACTTAAGCACTTGGATCTCCCCCGTGGAAATAGGCACTCAAGTGTGTATATGTAGCTTCCTGTGTTCAGAACAATTTCTTTCCTTGATTAACTTCAGAGCATAATTAAAATAAGCTGCCAACAAGGCTTCCTGTTGCTATAAAAATGTGTCTGCAATAATCCACTTTCAAACCAGATAGAATTCGTGGCAAGGCTTTATTACAACCCCTGTACTAACAATAGGTGAAACCCTGGGATCTGGCCGGGGGCTGGAAAAACTGTAACAAAATGGGATCTCCTACCAACACAGGAGGAAGTTGGGAGTTTTCCTTGGTGTGTTACCGATATTATTTATCTCCTGCCGTTCGAACTTCAGTGGGCACAGTGGCCCAGCTCAGGAAAGGTCTGGCCGCGGGTCGCGGGCAGCCCCTGCCGGCTCCGCCTCTGCGAGTGGCCGGGGTCATACATCGGTATCCAAAATATGGTTGAAGCTGACTGGTTCAAGGGCCTGGAATTGCCAGCCTTTGGAGGATAGGCACCAGGGGAAGGGGAACACTCCCTGCCCAGTCAAAATGACTGGAAAGATGAGAAACAGAAGACTTCTGGCTTTGCTATGAAAGGGGAGAGGTGAATGCCAGCCATGGATGAGACAGCACATAACAGCTCACCATTCTTACAGCAACAGCAATGGCTGTGCATTATATTACCTACATATTCAGAATTTCCCCAAGCTTTTGTGAGAATAGACAACCAGTTCAGCTTTATTTTCCTAAAGAATGCAGCAGTAATTCAGTTGTAGCTTCTTGAAAGAAGACTTCAATCAACTGAGAGGCACTTAGATACATTTTTGTTTTGTTAGAGATTGATATCACGAGCAAATACAGCACATGGTAGAGCACAGTGATTCTTTCCTGTCACTTTGACAAATGTCCAAGGTATCTATTAGCAGACTGCTCACCATTTCTGGCCTAAATCAATGGCCAAATAAGTCTGCATTATTTGTATAGCAACACAAAGTAGTATTGTATTTGCTGAACCAATAGAGGTTCAGCAGAACTATTCTGACAACCTGACCTTTCTTCTTTTGTATCCTAGAGTAGCTTATATTTTATCTCAGCAGCAAAGCCAAGTTTCTGCATAGCTTTACAACAAGTGTCCAGGCTCCTTTAAATGAACAAATGAACAAACAGATGCCCAAGTGCTGCTTGCCAGCAAGAGCTCAGGAGCTGCAGGGCCCTTCAGGCACTTGGGGACTTTATGCCCAGTATCTCAAGCACCTTGTGTCCCAGCAGTGTGAACTGTAAAAATCTAAAGGTATGAACTGAAGAACTCGTTCTTGATAGCATACTACATGGTCCTGTGAAGAGAAGCTGAGAATTGCCATGCAAAAATCCAAGAAAGGTATGCTGTTCCTAACTCCACTCAGTTTCCCAAAAAAGCAAGTTTCTACCCATAGATAACCAGGATAAAAATGCACCAGCAAAGTGGAGCAGAATTCCTAGCACCAGAGGGTTTACTAGAGAGCCTGGGTAGTTTAGGTATGCTGATGCAAGGATCCTAAAGAAGACTAGAACTGGCTTGAGAAAGTAAGACAAAAGAAAGTGANGTGCTTTGTAAAAAGGTTCAGGACACCCCAAACATCCCAGCGACATTCCAGGTGTAGGAACTCGTGTAGTTTACTTAAATGAACTTACTTGATGCGGGTGTGCTCCAAATTATCTCCAATCTAATTTAGAGGCTTCTGGAGAGGGTTTGCACTTTCTCCAGCCAATGAGACTCTCCAGCAGCATAGTACGAGTTGTTACTGGAGACGCTGGGATGCTCTCCTCTGGGAAGCAGTATGTACTCCATATAGCTGTTACCCATTCAGACCAGGCAATACCTGCATTACATATGTGTATATATATATATATATATATATATATATCCTGCATTACATCCCATGTAGTTTCCATGAGCTTGTTCTAATATATACCTCTGCCTTTAATACCAAAGAAAAATTTTACTCTAAACATGGAGAAAAATTAAGGAAATGGTACTTTTTAGTGGAAACCTTATTGCCTCCAGTAACAGATCACAGAAGTAGTTCATACTAAGTTCACAGCAGGCATCAGGCAGTGATGAAATAAAAAGTTACCCTGTTACCAGTACATGACTTCTCTTCAGTCTACTGAAGAGAAATCATGTACTGGTACTGGTAAAACAAGTAGAATGAGAAATCATTCTTTTACTCTTCCTCTATCCTCAGGGAAAAGAGTTAGGGCTTTTCCAGAGGTGATCAGTCTCCTGATCACCGCTGCCTGTCTCCCTCCGGTGACCGTAAAGAGTAAGGAGGTGCCTCGCACTGGGTGGTGGATCCTCCCCTTNAGCACATAACAGCTCACCATTCTTACAGCAACAGCAATGGCTGTGCATAATATTACCTACATATTCAGAATTTCCCCAAGCTTTTGTGAGAATAGACAACCAGTTCAGCTTTATTTTCCTAAAGAATGCAGCAGTAATTCAGTTGTAGCTTCTTGAAAGAAGACTTCAATCAACTGAGAGGCACTTAGATACATTTTTGTTTTGTTAGAGATTGATATCACGAGCAAATACAGCACATGGTAGAGCACAGTGATTCTTTCCTGTCACTTTGACAAATGTCCAAGGTATCTATTAGCAGACTGCTCACCATTTCTGGCCTAAATCAATGGCCAAATAAGTCTGCATTATTTGTATAGCAACACAAAGTAGTATTGTATTTGCTGAACCAACAGAGGTTCAGCAGAACTATTCTGACAACCTGACCTTTCTTCGTTTGTATCCTAGAGTAGCTTATATTTTATCTCAGCAGCAAAGCCAAGTTTCTGCATAGCTTTACAACAAGTGTCCAGGCTCCTTTAAATGAACAAATGAACAAACAGATGCCCAAGTGCTGCTTGCCAGCAAGAGCTCAGGAGCTGCAGGGCCCTTCAGGCACTTGGGGACTTTATGCCCAGTATCTCAAGCACCTTGTGTCCCAGCAGTGTGAACTGTAAAAATCTAAAGGTATGAACTGAAGAACTCGTTCTTGATAGCATACTACATGGTCCTGTGAAGAGAAGCTGAGAATTGCCATGCAAAAATCCAAGAAAGGTATGCTGTTCCTAACTCCACTCAGTTTCCCAAAAAAGCAAGTTTCTACCCATAGATAACCAGGATAAAAATGCACCAGCAAAGTGGAGCAGAATTCCTAGCACCAGAGGGTTTACTAGAGAGCCTGGGTAGTTTAGGTATGCTGATGCAAGGATCCTAAAGAAGACTAGAACTGGCTTGAGAAAGTAAGACAAAAGAAAGTGAGATTACTTAAAAAAAAAAAAAAACAAAAACAAAAAAAACAACCCAAAACAAATAGGCAGAAAGACTGCTTGCTTGCTTCTGAAAAAAAACCCCAGGGATTTTTGAGCTGTGTTGCACAGCTCCAACTTCGAAGGCACACATGACTCTCAGTCAAGCCTGGCAAACTGCTGCCTTTCAGTGCTATTTCAGTGACTCATCTTAAACTTCAAAGCAGAAAAGGACTGAGGTACTCAAAAGGAGGCTGCTGGTACCCCTGTATCTGTATGGCCACCATTCTGAAGGGTGGAAGTGTCTGGTCTTTCTCAGGGAATTAATGTTATCAATAGAGGCAAAGGTGTCCAGTCAGGAAGATAATTTCAGTTTTGTTGCTGGACATGTGCTCACTGAGAGGCCACTCCTAAGGTCACAGCCAAGTCACACAGATGCAGAAACAAAGAATGGAAATTGCATTTCCTCTGAAAGATTTAAAATTCATAGAATACTCTGCAAGTGCCTTTAATTCACATTCTTAAAGCCATGGCACTGGCAGAGGAGCAGTTTGGGCAGGAGCAAACTTGACAGCAGGACAGAAGGAACACATATCCAAGGGACTGCTGGATAAACTGCATTGATAGTGGATGTTTCAGTTAAGTCTTATAGGGCAGAACACAATGAACACACCTAGGAATTCCCATGCCATTTCCCACAGCTGCATCTCTGTATTATAGACTGTTTCTTTCAAGAATTCTGGGATCTGATGAAAGTAGAACTGCCCCTAGACTGCCTTGTTCAGGTCGCTCTTCTGTTGTGGAAGATGAACTTATTACAGGGTCAAACAGCTCTATTTCAGGGCAGGCCTCTCCTGCTAGGCCAGGTGATTGCTTTATAGGATTCTCAGGGAAAAAAGTCCACCAAACTGATAAGGTCTTCTCACAGAGATGTGCTGTGTTACAGCAGTAATGAGCTCCATTCATGTCATGGCTTTGTAGAGTTGCTGTGCTGTGGCTTATAGCAGGACATCTCCCCATTAATGAAATTAGTGACAATTATCACTAGGATTTTCTCAGAGTGAAAAATAGAAATAAAATCAGGCAGTACAACCTTATAATTTATAGACTAGAATATTTCAGGTGAAAGGGACCTACAACAATCAACCAAGTCCAAGTGCCAGACCAACTCAGGGCTCCTCAAAAGTTAAAAGTGTGTTATTAAGGGCCTTGTCCCAATGCCTCTTCAAACACTGACAGGCTTGGGGCATTGACCACCTGTCTAGAAAGGCTGTTGCAGTGTCTGACCACCCTCTAGGTAAAACAATTCTTCCTAATATACCAGTCTGAACCCATCCTGACCTAGCTTTGAACCATTACCACACATCCAGTCCCTGGATCCCAGGAGAAGAGCTCAGCACCTCCCTCTCCACCTCCCTTCATCAGGAAGCTGTAGAGAGCAATGAGGTCACTCCTCAGCCTCCTTTTCTTCAAGCAGACAAACTCAGTGTCCTCAGCTACATTCATTTTGAGTTCCTTGCTCAGACACAAAAGTATAAATCAACTCTTCATGCAACCATCTCTATCCTGGTAGCCTTGATAGAACAATATTTTCTGCAGTTTGGTCCCATGCCTAATGTAGTCTAATTTGATGGTAATTCTCATGTAACCTAAATGAATTAATTCCATATCAAGTTGCATTGACACCTGCAAGGTGAATCACATACTGATCACACATACTGAGAGAAAAGATATTCTCTCCATCTTCTTTGTGCTCAAAGTAAATTTAAATATGAAAGATAAAAGCTAAAAATAATTTTTGTTTTCAAATAAAAATGAGGCTTTGTAAAAAGAAACAAAACACAAAAGTCTCCACAAACCTTAAAATCTGTAAGGATCACTTCTATTGAGGTTAAAGAGAAAGGAGAAAACAGATTTAGTTTCCTGGTACACAGTCCTGGCACTGTTTGTCCATACAAAGAATGTATTTTTTACATCCATTTCAAAAAGTCAAATTTGAGAAAAGCTATGGATCTATGTGCTGATTTTTTTTATCATTTTAGACATCATCTTATGTCTCAAAGGAAGACCATATGAGTCAGCAAATGGATAATTACCTACTAGTAGCACCTTAACCAGGCATTACAATGTCAGCAGTTATTCTTTGGAAGAATAACTCCTAGGATTTCCCTGCTTGCCATCTTCCTTCAAGACACAAGGCTAAAACTGTCCAATTAGACACCACATGCTATGCCCCATGACTTGCACAAATAACAATACTGAGCGTTTCCTCTACAACTGTGCCATATTATACTCCTTTAGTCATGCAGAAACTTGTAAAAGATGATTTTGATTTCCAAAAGTACAGCAGGGTTGATCCATGCACTGCAAAACACTTACTGGCAGGTTTTATTAAACAAGTTCTTCATAACCTTCTTCCCTGCCCAGTCACACCCACAGGAGTCCTTCCCCAAAGAGCACACATCCAAAGCAACCTTACACTGAAAAGGAGAGGAAAGATCTCTGTGTAATGCTCCTGAAATCCATGTTCTCAGGACTTCCTGGCTGGCTGCAGTGTGTCCTGCAGGTACAGCATGTATAGAGCTCAAAGGCACCAGATGACGTGTCTGTGTTGAAGCAGCAACCTGCTGATACAAACAAGGCTCATGAGAAGGAACAAGGCAGCAAGCCAAGGACATTTCAAAAAGGATAATTCCTCTTGTCAAAACATGCTGGATCTTGATTGGGTGTGTTGAACACTTCCAAAACAGGTGTGTTGGCAGACATCACTTCCCTGCATTTTCCATGCCATGAGCTACAAAGACTGAGGTGTCACTGCAGGAGAGTTCTTAAGTTCAGCCCTACCAACAAGTGCAGTTCCCTGCAGGCCACGCAGTCATACTGTGATGGGCTGTGAGAGCCCACAGGCAGAGCCCAGCTCCGAGGAGTTGTGCATGGAGACTGTTGCTCCTCCCTTGGCCCCGGCCCCATTCCCAGTGGGAGGTAGATGGAGAATGAGGTGGGGAATTCTGCTGCAGGAGCTGCCTCATAGAGGGATCCTAATGCTGCTCATGGAAGGGTGTGTAAAGTACACAAAGAACAGCAACCTCCAGATGACTTCCTACTCTCCAGATCATCCACAGTGAGTCTGTAGTTGTTTATAGCAGTTTTCATCTAGACTTTGACTTCAGATTTGGCTGGGAAATGTTCCTGCTTGGCAGCAAGTGAAAGCCACAAGCCACTCCAGGCAGTTTCACCTAGTCATTGCAAATTAAACATTAAAAAAGAAAACTCACAAATAACTGAAGAGTATCCTCTGAAGAGTAAAATTTAGTTGAACATTTCTTCTACCTGAAGGTAGCACAGCACACTGGTGGACTTGGCCACAATAACTTGATGGGTAGGACATGTGGTCATGAGAGTTATATCTTTAAGTGGAATAATTTTCAGACAGTTTCACTAACCAGCAGCATCTCATTAAGAAACAGATATTGCTTTTGATACACTGAAGTTCAACCTTCAAGGCAAAGCTCAAAGCTGACTCCTCACCCTTAGACTGTCCTCAGCATTTCTGTGTACAAAAGGACAGTTGTTTTTGTAAAATTCCCACATTTCTAGATTGTGGCTTTCTGTCCCCTAAGTTGTTCTGCAGGAGTATTTTCAGAAATGAGATAATGTTCCTCTTTTACTTTTCATTTAAAAAACAGGGCACGCTATGGCCCTGACCCTGCAAAGCTTCATACAGATGATTTATGATTCTCTGCCTTATCTCAGAGCTCCTAATGCCCAAATAATATCTGGACAACAATGGTCCCTTGGACTATCAGTGGTGGAGGGAAAAAAATCCATTAATTAAACTGATACTGGTAGGAGGAATCTGATTCCAGGAATCAGTGTAAAGAGCCCTGGAGACTTCAGGCAGCTTTGGAAAATGGCTCAGGATTTGGTGGAGGTGCTGGCTTTGGTCTTTTAAAGCAGAAAGGGTCAAAACAGACAGGGAGAGAATTTTGTTACCATGAGGAAATGGAATGCCTGAAATTTCATTTAAAGGAAAATTAGAAGAAAAGTCACAGGATAGTGTAATTTATTAATTACATCCTGGGATAAAGCAGCAGCTCCAGGGCATGTTGTGGATCACACCCCAGCACTCCCACATTAAATATCTGCTATTAATGGTTTACAACCAGAGCTATGTAGCAAATTAGGTTAAAAGTGCTTGGAGAACAACACTGGCTCACAGCAGCAAGCAAGAAGAGTGGCAGAAATGCAAGGATTTTCCTTGACAAAATTCCTTCCAAGTCAGGAATCCATAGGCATGAGAAAACAAACTGTTTAACTCCTGCTACCAAACACAGTTTAAACATATGGCCAGATATTACTGTATAAAGAGAAATAATTTGCAGTTATTGCTGTCACACACATTCCCATTGGAAAAGTAGAAATAGGATCATGTGGCTCTAACAGATTCCCTGGCACTTGGTAAAAATTGTTTCCTGGTGAGGAGCTTTGCTTAAGTGGGAAGGACAAAATTAAACCCTTTATTGTTTAGCTACCACATCCTTTCACTCCCCTGAGGCAAGCCTCAAGTTTGAATCCTGCCTCAGCCTCCCACCCTCGTGCCCCAGGGCCAGCAGGCTCCTGCTGGAGCAGGCATTGTGGAACACATGGCACTTGTGTTCTGGGAGCCTCCTCCACCCCAAGTGCTTCAGAGAAAACAGGCTGCAATTCACTTGTAGGGCATGTTTCACTCAAGGCTTCACACCCCCAAAAGCAGAACCCAATGCTTCAGCTGTTAAGACACTTGTGGGGATTTTTGCTACCCAGGTATGGAAAGTAAAAGATGCTTTCCTCTGTTTCCTGGCACTTACAAGTATCTTTCACCATTAACTTGTCTCAATTAAAATAAATACAATGAAAGCGCCACAAAATGCTTCTTCTAGCACCACTCTTACAAGGAGCTGCATGGACAGGTCACTGAGAAGAAAGGAGGGACATGAGAGGATACCTTTTCCAGGCCATACCTGTGGGAAGGACAGCTCTTGCTGATGAGCAGCACCATCCTCAGAGCTGAGTGTGAAACCAGCCAGGTGATCCAGCAGGTTCTGTATTTTCCTCTCACATGAATAAATTATCAACTTCCTGCACAGCAGTCTTCTTCTATCCCTGACATTAAATTATTATGCAGATGATCAGCTGAGGGCAGGGACCAGCCCCTCTCATGTGTCTCTGGGGCACAACACACCTCAAAGCTGCTGTTTCACAGAGAAGATCCCATCTCTGGCCTCCAGACAGAGACTGCTCTTCTATTCTGTGCCAGAGCAGTGTCTGCCTCATCAGCACTCTCAGACAGTAGGGCCAGGATCAGAAAGCCATCAAACTTGTCCCTGCTGCTTTTAATTAAGCAGAACTCATCAGCAAACTGCAGGCCAGCAAATGGCCCCAGCACTAATGAGCCCAATAGTCTGGCTTTGATTATTCCTAATACTGAGCTCCACGCAGCTCCACCTCATTCTGTGATGTTTGCTCTTAATTGCTATTTACTGGGATCAGCAGAAATTGCTAAGAACAACCTATCTTAACTGATTAAAATATTATACTTCACAATCTACTGCTTAGCAACTTTCCTGAAGCAATGAGGAGTGTGATTCATTAAATCACAAATTATTTAGATTGGAAAAGACCTTTAAGATTATTAAGTCCAAAAGCAGCTGAAGTGGCAATAAGGCCAGAGGAGCTTCAGCCCCCAAATATCCCACATTGTCCATTCAAAGATCAGCTATTTCAGCAGACTGAAAGTTATCAACAACAGCCCAACCTCACCTGTCAATAATTTGCTCTCCTCTAAGAATATAATTCAGATTTCTTCTGCATGCAGTTAGATCTAAGTCAAAGCCCCTTAGAAGTTGTGAGGAACCTTTGTGACCCTGGGCCTGATTAAGTTTTCTAAAGGAAACTTCCAAAGTAAGTTGCAGGTTTGTGGATTTTTCTTCTCATTTTTGAAGTATTGCACTGGCAACAGGGAGCTATTATGACACTTCCATTGATAGAAGCCCTTCAAGGATGGTTTCAGAGATACATGATCTTATTGGGACTATGCAGGAGTACATTTTACCCACTGAAAGGAGTGCCAGACAAGAGAAAAAAGCACTCTTGGGCTTGTGCTATTATACTGAATGCTTTAATTTTAAATATTTTTTTCAAACTGCCCTCAATGTGCTGCCCAGTGAATTCTGGAAAAGCATTTCCAAAATCAGTTTAAGTTAGTAGCACGTCCTCCAGTCAAAGAAATCCTTTATGGTTTATCTGCACAGTTAGATAGCATTAAAAGAAAGAATTAACTGAGGATTACTATCAGTGAATAGCTGCCAAGAAGATGGAAGATTGATCTGATCACAGAAAATGCAAACAAATTATACTTTGTGGGGGTGTCAGTGAAAAACAGCATTAAAATAAATCACCATCAGACCTCTGGAGAGAAAGCAGCTGGGAATGGGCTGGTGCTCCCTCCTCCCAGTCACACTGGCTTCACCTCCACGTAATCCAGCTGACTTCAGACTTTCACTGCACAACTGAGAAGAGAATCACATGCCAAATATATGCCACACTCCCTTGGACCCAGCTTAGCAATTGTGACTCCAGAGTTCCCCACATTAGTCTTTCTGTTCATCCTGAACATCATTTTCACTGGAGTACTTGTGATCCACACCATAAAAACACAGTGCTTGAAGAAAGCTCCTTTCTGAGGAAATGAAAAGGGCTGTTCATGTATCTGACCCTCCAAAGGGTAGGTGTGAGCAGACAGATGCACAGAGGGTGTGAAAGGAGCCCCAGAAGCAGACATGCAACTGTTCCGTGTGAGCCTCTGAACCGTGAGCTGCACCTCACCTGACAAAGCCCATCAGGTTACTCACACTGAGCCATGCACCAGACATGCCATCATTTCCCCACTATTTCTGGCACCTACAGCCAGTTTCTCTAGACAGGGATGAGGCAAGAGGACATTTCAAAAACAAAAGGATATCACAACTCACTGCTTTTAGTTCCACTCATTTCTCTCCTCTATAAAGATACTCATTTCCTGGGCCAAAACTATTTCTCTCGCTTTCCCATTGTCTTTGCTCCCCTTCTCTGCCCAAATGATGATCTCACTCCTCACTATTTGCTAGCTGGCTTGCAGATTGTCAGATTGCAATTAGACATACATGCATGGGACCACCTGCTACATGCTTTTTATTTCTTTTTGTCTCTGAAACAGCTGTTGGTTTCCATTTTCACAAATTCAGAGTAAAGGAGAAGAGGGGTTTTTTTTTTATTCCCCAGATGCTTTAATTTTCTGCAGGATCTCAGGGCATGTAACAAACTCAGAAGAAAATTTAAGATCATAGGCAATGTTTTACATAAGTTTTATCAGTGAAACAGTAGACATGTTATGAGTTTAGAGTCCCCAAAATGATTCAGGCCCATGATCACATCTGTTTATCCCTAGGGGTTTTTTTGAACCTTCTTCTGATTTTAACAATATCCACAAAGCAAGCCAAGGAACTGGAAATTTCATAAACCAAGAAACAGAATAAGAAATTATGAAGCAATCAACGCATCAAAAACCTGCCAAAAGGCAAGATGGTAAGAGCTCACTGCTCTGTCTTGAATACCTCATTTAAAAGTGAGGGAGATAAAGACATACACTGCATCATCTACATGATTTTTTAACTCACTAAGTCCTTGAATTTATCAATAATGGGGTATAACTTTCTCAAAAGCATTGATGTGTGCCAGCTTAATTTGAACACCTTTTGACAAGTCAGCTGTAGAAACACAGACAACAATCTCAGCTTTCTACTACCTGATGATGTGAAAAACCCAATTCCAAGTTATCGTAGGGGAAATGAACCTGCTGTTGCAAAAGCACAGAGCTGGCCATGCTCCCTGAAGTAATGGCTCCTTCCTCTTGGGGAGACACTCCCCACCCAGTACACAGGTTTGCTTGAGCTGTTGAACAGGGCTCTGGTAGCACAATACATTTTGCATCCCAGTATCAAAGTCCCCACAAAAACTTGAGAGCTGTTCACCATTGACATGATTCCAACTAGTGAGTATAAACAAAATGCATCTTACCTCATGGATTTTATTTGGGATTGTTTTCCCTCAAACACTCTACATGAAAAACCCCAGAACTGGTGATGAGCATAGCTCCCCACTGGAAGGGCTATATGTCAGTATTGGGCAGGAGGATACTCTTCCCCCATTGAATTGCTTAGCAGAACCAGTGTCTAAGCACACAAAAACATCTGCAAAAACCTGTCCAACAGCCAAAAAGAGATTTTGAGTTGTGAGATTGGTAGACCCTGTTGCTCTGTGGCCAAGATTGCTGAAGCAGCAGAAATTTCCTTGCAAAACTATGAAGTTGTAAATGACTCCTTACACAGCCAAAAATGCATAGAAAATCTAATGTTATGCTCTCCCGTTTCTTCCCCCACTCCTTGGCTAATATATTTGCTGTTTCCAGCTGGAACCAGTTTATAGCTGTTTTCCCAGCACTTGCTGCTGTTGCACATCTCCAGGCTCATGCAGCTGGGAAGTACTTTGTGATGGGCTGGACTGTACCTGTACTACAACACTGGAGCTCTGACCTGCAGTGGGACAGCCTGGCTGGCACTGGGGGGAGGTTTGGACACCTGGGTGGGCTCTAAGCTGATTGGGATTTCTGCTGTCCTTCAATAAGACCTAAGCAAAGCAGCTCAATGGAAAGTGCTTACAGTTGTTTTCAGGAAGGCAGAGCACAAAGGATCTGAGTGTGCAGTGACAGAGCTGACAACGTGCTCATGCACTCAGTGATGGGAATAAATACCCAGTAGGGTCTCTTGAGATGGGATTTAAACAACATCTGAATTATGTGACTTGCACTTACAGCTCAGGTGCTTCTACAGTCTGCACTGCCCAAGTCTGTCTACACAGGGAGTTCCATGCCTTCAGCCCCTTGGCTGTTCAGCTCTCAGTAAAATCCACAGCAAAACACGTACTGATTTCAGCCACACGCCATTTCCCCAGCTACATCTGGTCAAACAGCCAGCTCTCTCCAACCCCTTCCCTGACTTTTAGTCAAGGCACACCTTACCCAACCTCCTCCATTTGAGTATTGCAATGTGAACATCTGTACTCACTGAAAAGACACCAAAACATCCCTCACAAGCTACTGCTAATTCCAACCACTAATCAGGATGTGCAGAAAGCCACCAAATCTTCAGCCCCTGGGCCTTGCCCTCCTCGCTATCTAAGCAGCATAGCCTTTGAGACTTAAGGAGTCAGCTGTATGTCTGCATGGATGGGCTCTGGTAACTGCAGATTCAAAGGGACCAGCCCTGTCAAAGCCTTTTCTTTACCCCTAAAATGGTGTTATAGGGTTAGTCTTTTCCTTAAATTCCAGTAAGAAATCCAGTTACTAACATGAAACATCACAGAGCTAAAATCAAACTTCAGGGTGAAATTACAGATTATTTTATTGATCAAGACTAAACAATTTATGTTCATCACTTCAGTTTCTATTAATTCTGGTGCAAAACAGCCAGATGGTAGCTTGAAATTCAATTTCCCCACTAACATGAGTCCTTCATGTACTCAGAAGTACCTTCATTTTATTCAAGCACTTAGTCACTACAGCATTTTCCTTTGGCCCTCATTTCCCCTTTTTCACTGGAAGAAGCATTTTTTTCCCACCTGGGTTCAGCTTGAAATCTGACTTATGGCTTTCTCAGATAAGTGAAAAGCGAGTCCCAGTGGAGGCCTGATGTATCCTGGGTCTGTAGGATGGGGAATGAAGCAATAAGCATTGAAGATACCTGCACTGAGAACACACACCCTACCTTACAAACGGGGAAGCGATAGCGAGCCCAGCCACCAGCAGGCTGCATCCTGGATTGACCCCTTGTTACATGTCATTCTTAATTTTCTGACACTCACTGAAACACTCCTTTAAGACCTGTGCATATGCCCCCCTGTCTGAGGGTGGCATTATCTCAGTACCTGGTAATCATTTTCCCTGTACCCTGCAGTGCCTCAACACAAAGGCCCTATGGTAATGCAAAACCCTGGTTGCTCTTATTAGCTCACAACAGACTGCAGGCCCAGCTTTGGAGAGCTTTCAGCTGAGCAAATGGAAATCTGCCTTAACAGAGTGCAAAGCATAAAAAGAGAGGAAAACAGGGGTGAATATCAAGTGTAAGATGATTTTATATTATAAAAACACAAGACAGCTGCTCCTACTCACAGCTAACATGCTCAATTACTTGAAGAGGTTGAGTTCTAAAAGAAAGCAGTATCAGCTTACTTCTGTAGTTACTCACAAACTGGTAAAGCAAGTACCAAGCTCTGTTTTCTGGGGGTTTTCTTGGCCAATCCTATATGAGGCCAGTATCCGCCTCAGAAAGGAGACATAATCACCGCAAGCATATTCAAGAGATGGTGCCCCAGCATGTCCAACTCCCAGGGTGTGAGTGACATCCCTTTTACTCTCTCCTAGGCCAAGGGGCAGCTGTCCCTTGTGCTGTGTATTCGGGGCACACACATCTATGGTTGCCACTGTGGCACAGATGACTCCACATTGTAGCTGCAGCACTGCACAGCCTTCCCCTCCTCCTCCCTGTTCAACTCCCTGGGTTTGAGTAACAGAAGCACACCAAGCTGCATTAACTCATCAAGACTGTGGAAAATAACTAGAGTATCATAACATTTACAAAATGGATTCTAGGTTCCCAAACTTGTACGTGAAGTGCAGTTACAAATCCTTTTCTCATCTGTTACTCTTGGGCTGCAGTCAATGATGAAAGCTCTGTTCAGGCAGGTAAGAAGCAGAAAAATCTCTCACATTTTTCCCAAGTCATTACTTAATTCTCTTGACAAACAAGAGACTGAGGAAAAAAAATTTTTTTCCTTTCTACTTCCTCCCCACCCCCAAACATGTACAATACACAAGAAGCTGCAGTCCTGTTGGCTAAGGAAAGCTTGAGATATCTGCAGAGCTTGCATGCCAGCTTCTGAGGGCAAAGGCTGGCACTGACAGGGGAAAGCACAGCTACAGAGCCTGTTCTGTTGCTGCAAGAGGGATACTTCTTCATCCTTAGGTGGTTATGAAAGATTTTAACCATTCCAACTCTACAAGCATAAAGTAATACTAAGTAAAATTCAACTAGAACTGCTAGCATAAATTCATATTAGGATACAATTGAATTAAACACTTAAGGGATACAAAATGTTTCTGTGCAAGCTGTGTTTCTAATTTGTGTGGTATCTCTAGTTTGGCACTGTTACATATTATTGAAGGAATGCCAGAAGCATTCCTAAGGCAGGATGCTTACACTTGGTAGTAGCATTTAGTACTGCTTGCTGCAACACTGCAACTGCCTTACTCTAAGGCTATCCTGGCAACCTCAGGAGCACTGACAGGAAAAAGCCCAGCTCGCTGTGTCATGAGGGTTGCAGCTCCCAGGTCTCTAAAAAACACCTGATAAAACAGGACAATCCTGTGATGCAGCTATTGCTTCAGCACCATGCCAGCCATTTTTAAGATTCCCTAAATTCTTGCACAGAGAGAGCTGATGTCTGGCAGGCCAGGGCTCAGATACCACCACATCTTGTGGCCTTAATTTGGCAACACCTTAAGAGCCTCTTAGCCACACAACAGGGCTCTGCCTCAGCACTTCACTGTGTACTTTCTCCTTGTCAGTACAGCAATGGTGCCAGTGCTCACCAGCAAGCTGTAGGAATGCCTAATCCTGTCCCACAGATTCCAGCAGGATTTGTGCCATCAGCTTCAAGAGGTGCAGGATCAATCAGTACAAGATAGCTTTTTCACAGACAGGACACAGACTAGCAGGACTTGAGCTATTTCATAATTGCAGCAGGGCTCTTCTGGCTCTTTTAGGTGATGGACTCCTTTAGAAAACTGATCCTCGCCCACTGGGCTGTTTTTTCTCCAAGGAAAAGGATGCCACTATAGACCTAACCAGATTTTCCTTTTCACTTTTGCCACAGTCACACCTCTGACTGTGCTGCTATTGCTGAGACATTCAATCCTGATGCTGCCTGCTGAATCAGGGCCTAGAAAAACAATCTGACACACAGAGCTTTGTCAGAGTGGTAGAAAGAGGCAATGCAAAGAAATCCTGACAAATAGGAAAGGGATCTAAAGGTGCCAATAGTTACTGAAGCTCTGTGAGAAATACATTTAACAAAGTAGGGGGCTTTTCAGTATTGTGCCATGTAGATCAATTAACATCTAATCACATGGATGAGTTATCCCCTATATTGAGTGCTGTACATTGTGACACTTCAGTGTCACCTCAAAGTGCAATAGTGAGGAGAAATTCATTTTTGCCCCTGATGTGGCAGCATTCCTGTTAAATCCATCAGTATTTGGCTGCACCTAACACAGTGCAAGTAAGCCTCTATTATATTTGAGTTACTTGGGACAATCTGCAGTACAGACTCCTACATGGAAATCCAGTTTAGTGGCCACAAAAGAGATGACACTTCTGGGCAAGGGAAGAGTATTCCATCTCAGAAAACTCAGAGCACAAAAATGGTTGGAAGTGTGCCACTGGAGACAGTTACTCATTGGACCCAGCAACAATTGGAGACACTATTACAAGTTCTTCTGGATAGAATAGTGGAAAAGTAAAAGCAACACTTATTAATGACTGATTATTCATAGACTGGTTCTTTGTCCCATAGACTTATTCTCTATCCCTCACTTCCTCCACCAGTGCAGAACAGGCTACTTCTAGGTCTCTCTGGGTCCCTCTAGGTCCCTTCTAGGCTCACAAAAGCACAAGAGCATTCTCCACATCTCTGACATCTGGAGCAGCTCTCCTGCATTTCTCCATCTTGCCCCTTCTGTCTGCACACCACACAAGAGCCCACAACTTGCTGCTCTGCTGGAACAGATGAGTTTCTCCTCAGTTGTTCTGCTAATCTTTCATACTTCACTTTATGTAGGTCTAAGTATTTTGTCTGTCTGTAAATATCCATGGGTGTCTGCCATTATTCATCAATACTTTTACCTGACAGTTGTTTTTTAAAGCAGTATCTGTTTGATTTGTGAAGTGGCTAATGAGTAATTGAACACATTCTATTTGGAAGACACAGGGAATGCAAGCCAACCACCAGAGCTGGCTTAAGGCTTCTTATCAGAACAAGCAAACTAAGTTGTGCTGCCCTGAGGATGAAGTGCATGTATTACACCCAGAGCTGGCATTTTCTGCCACAGAAGAGTGAACAGGATCCAGCAAAGGCTCACATGACCCATTTTTCCTGAAGTAGCTGCTGTTTCATACATTCCCATCCCCTTTCCCAGCACCAGCTGCCAGGCTGGTTTTCAGGGCTCTGCCAGGGCCCATTCTGCCGTTCCCTATTGCTGCCTCCTTTGCCTGTGCCTAGATCTGGCCCTGCCAAGCACCAAGAGATTAGCCTCATTCAAAAGTAAAGAAAAATCCTCAAATCAACCATGTCTATGCTTTCTACCTACACATATACTCTCACCTCACTAGAAAACATTCATCTATATGATTATATATTTGATTCATTTATCCATATGATTATATCTGTCAATAATCTTGTCTGCAAAGTTGAAACAAAATTATGTGCAGTACATTCTAGTTCCCTCCTTAAGTTTAACTCTTACTGAAATCTGCTGCATTATGTTAAAAACAAAAACCAAAACCAAACACCTCTGCCCAAATTGCCAAGGTCACTACTAATTGCTTCCCTTTGGTAAATGACATAGGCACATCCATGCACACACATTTTCACAGACACCTACACTGCATTCAAAAGGCAAAGAACTTGTTTTGTGCTTTATTTGAATGATCAAATTCTTGCAAGGGCACTTGAAAAAAACAACTCTAAAGCCAGCTATGCACAATGCAGGGTGTAGAATGGCATGGAAAGCCTAAGTATGGACCAAGTTCCCATTAGGATACATGTCCCAGTGAAGTCTTAGTTCATGCTCCATAGTTAAAAAAGATTTACTACACTTAAATCCCTCAATACACTCCCTGAGCCCAAGGCTAGAGTGATAGAAGAGAACTTGTACTGCTCCCTTGCTTTGGGATACCTTTTTTCTTAGCAATTGACCACAAAATGTGTAATTGTGCATGTTCATATGCAGTACATTACAGCAAGTAAAGCACCAGGGATTTATCCACACAAGTTGCAGATCTCTCATTCCCCCTTCCTGCAAGATGAGGAGGAGGAGGAGCATATAACACAATGAAGAATAACCCATTCTGGAAGGAATGCAAGTCTGCACTGAGACACTAAATTTTGCTCTTGATGTGATAAATACAATCCAAGAAGAGCAAATAATTTTGCAGAATTCATTACATCTGTGGGAAGAAATCCATAGGTCCATTTTCCAGAGCTGGGACAAGCTGTCTCAGGTCCAGCCTTGCAAAGCATTCAGCTGTGGGAAGGAAGGGGTGGCTTGGCAGAAATAGTAAAGCATGTTAGGGAGTAAGGGAAAACTGCCAAATATACAAGCCCTGATTACAATTAGTAGATTTAAAGACTCTTCTGTTAGGAGATCTCTAAAATGGAAAAGAAAAGACTGGGGAATGTTTAGCCCTGTTTCAGTGGTATAGCTGGGTACATCAGCCACCCCAGGGCACCCCACTTCATTTGCATTACACAGCAGCAGAAAAGGGATGGAAACGGCCCCTTTCAGGGAATAACGTCCCAAGAAGGGGGTTGGTGGCAGCACAGGGCTGGCACTGTGGCTTCCTAGAGAAATACAAGGGACCTGTGCTCAAAGCAGAGTGTGGGACAAGGAACAGTGCCAGCCTTGATTTCCCACCACCCAGCAGGAGATAGGGCAACTGAACATAAATGAGGCCAACCCCGAAAGCTAAAACATCCCCCAAAACCAGAAAGGACAAAGCTGTGGCACAGCTGAGCATAAAATCAAGAGTCAGGGCTGTTGCATTTATGTTCCCCCCAGACCCCAGGCATGCCAGAAGGAGTACAGTTCTCATTAGTAACTGCTGTTTTAATTTTCAAAAGGCTGTTCAATAATTGACTTAATACATCAACAAGAGACCATAATCAAGAGGTTTATCAATGAATCACAGAAAAGGCAGCTTAATTTTGAAACAGTCTAAGATAAGGATTCACAGGACACAAAAATGATGCCTTGATCTATTTTTATAAAAATATAAATGACATGGAATACTGTATTAATTTTGTGCTGGCCATGATTTCATATGAAGAATATTAATTTTTCATTTTACTGAGAGAAAATCTAATTTGCTAATCCCATGGCTAACAAGCTGATTATATATAAATTTGACAATCATAATCAGAAATGATTAATTACTTGGTTGAGATTGTTATTCTTATAAACCTGGTTTCATATGCATGAGCAAAATGATGTGCTCTGATTAGAGCAGGAAGCAGAAATAACAGCACTAGCACAAATGTCTATAAAATGCCTCTGCAAACAAGAATGCCACAAGATCTAGACATCACTTCAGTTAAATACAGGCCATCCTGATGTGCACAAAGAACATGCACACAGGTAGAGGTTGCTTGCTCAGCACTGCCAGACAAGGACTCCACTTGCACATAAAGACACATTATGCAGAAGTTATGAATTATGTATAATTATAGTCTCCCACTTAATGGCACAAGTGGCTCTTTTCTTCCCACACAGACCCTGTAAAAGCTGATCTACTTCAACATTATAAAAACCTGATGCATTCTTCATCCATTTGGATAGCATTGGATAAATTGACCTGAGACTTATTGTAGAAGACAGATTCTAAAGAACCTACTGCCCTCTTCATGGTAACTATTTTTATCCTCCAAGTTACTGATTTTATAGTTCTGTGCAACCACTTTGTTTATGGAGCAAAATTCCACCCACACACTGCAATCCCCTTCAGAGCCTGAGACTATTCAGAGCATTGCCACCAGCTATGAAGAAGACATTCCCTCAGTTTTTGCCCCCCCCCCTTTTTCCCCCCTCTCAGATTTTAGGTATTTGTCAGCAATACAGTAAAATACCGTTGAGCAAAAGCACTGGTATATTTCTACCACAGAAAATCTATGTTTTTATGTACATATACTGCTTAACAAAAAGGAAAAAAGATTTCTCCTACTACTCCTGTTTGAGCAGGTTTGAGGATTTGGGTCACATTAAAAAAACCCAACAAGACTCCCAACAGGAATACAAATATCTAGAAAGACACCCAACCAGATTCTCAGGTATATGAAAAGTCAGTGTAAACCAAGGCCAGGAAGTGCTATAGCAGAAGCACATGGCAGGGCTTCCCTCTTGCTGTGGAAAAGGCCAGAATCACAAGTGCAGTATGTAGGACCCCACCTGCCCCTGCTCACCTTACACCTGATCGCAGCACCCACTCCAGTCCTTAAGCATCAAGGTACAAGGACAAGGGAAAGCACCAGAAACATCAGCCAGGAACAAACAGACTGAGAAGTCCACGTACGCAGCTTCCTGCCAGCACAGATGACAAATGTCTTCCTGTACTCCGGCCTACCACATGCCTTACCTTAGAACTAACCACCCCAAAACACAGCTCCGTTTTCCTGTGATTTCATTCCTTGGCTCTCCAGTGGAGATCAATAATCACAGCAGAGCTAGCTGCCTGCAGAAGCCTGAGGCCATGCCATAGAAATCCCTGTGTGGCCATAAAGAGAGCACAGCAATTGAACGGGAAGCAGAGGAAGGAACAAAGCTTATCTAATACTTCAGCTCCACAAACCCCAAGCAGTGCTAAAGTAGCACTAAAGTAGCACATGGCCCCAAAGTGGAAACTCCACGATGGTTTTGCTTGAGTGAAAAGTTTGCAAATAAAAATTGATTTGGAAGAGTTACACTGCTGGACACATGGAGTTTACCCTGTGGGCCCAGATGTTCACATTTTATTAAACACACATTAGAGGAGGCTCGCAATAAAGAATAGTGCAAACCACGCCAATTCTTCTTTGGCTAAACTCCAGCAGGAAATAATCCTGTGTCAACTATAGCTCTGTCCTCTGGTACCACACAGACTCAGACAATGCATCTGTTGGATTCATTTAAATACATCCAACTCTGTGTTTCATTGTTCTTAAAGACTTTTTCTGTTATAAATTATAAATAATCAGTGATTCTGAACAATAGAACAACATGGTAAAAATGAGGCACAGCCCTTACCAGTCATTGAAGGAGATTATAAAAGGAAAAGGAAGCAGAGTTACATGTCTTCAAACAAATAATTTAGATAACATGTAGTATAAGATAAAGTGCTAACAACATCTCTCATTTTAAAGGTAAAGATTTTCATCTAACACTGAATCACCCTAGTTAAAGAAATACAATAAAAATTACTCCTTATTCCGGAAACAGAGTTAATGTATTGTAACATCTGGTGATCCAGGGAAACAGCAATGCATTTCCTAAAATACCTGGCATTGTTCCAGTGCTTTATCAGCATCCTGAAAATACAGGCAATTGAAAAAACACCCATTATTGCTGCATGGTATGAATTTCAGACAAAGCAAAAAGTTCAGCATAATTCCATACAAGTCACATCCAATTTGGATCACACCATGTAATAGCCAAGCAGTTCAGAAGGCTGAATTCTGTTTTCAGAACTGTAATAAAATATTTTTAGATGTAATTTGTACAGCAAACTTTATGCTCTGGACATGGACAAGAAAACAAGAGAGGGTCAGACTTCTAAAAATTAACAGTAAAATAGTAGGTGTTTTTAGAAACAAACCTGGAAAAGCACATATACTGCCACTCAGGAATACCTGGAACCCAAGGACTCTGATGCTACTTACTGCTCATATTGAGAATTATCACTTGGATGGACATGGGTTTGTGGACAGCAGTCCTCATGTTCATTTTCTGATCCTTCTTGCAGCACTCTTGAAAACCTGGAAACGTTCCTCAGACCAGAAGGCAGTTCAGCTGCAAACACAAGTCTTAATATGTTTATCAGAAGCCACAGAGACTTATAACCCAAAGGCAGCTTGGGTTGCCTTCTGAGGCACAGCATTACAGAAAGCACTGCTGTTTGCAAGTCAGAATTTTTCTGATGATACAAATCATCAGAAAACCTGGCTGCTCAAGGGCAGCCACACTCAAGGACTACAGGATCAATTTATGACCCTGTCACTGCATGTGCTGTGTCAGACACAAATGTGAGGGATGCTACTCTGGTTCTTAGTCGCCTGACCTCCCACATTGCCAAATCTGTGTCCCATTAATTTTGCTGGGACTGACAATTCCTGTGGTAACCAGGTCTGAATTAAAATCCTATCCTTCATTCTCTTGTAGCTGTTTCCTTGAAGCTTAGGTACTAAAATATCCTCTTTGTTTTCTGCAGTCTTGGTCTTGAGAGCTCCTTACCAATGATGTTAACCCTCTAAATTTATTTTCTCATTTAGAAATAGCTGATTTTTTCACAGAAATAACCCCCATAAAAGAGAAATAAAACTTCTTTTCCGTATTGTATTTTGTAACCACAGAGGTAAAAAATGAGTTCTATAAGATCAGCTGATCCTACTTTGACAGACAATGCATTGTACTTTTATCATAACTAGAATTAGCAGTGCTAGGAAAAATTGTTAGATCATGACAAGATTGCTACAATGCTGTGCATTTCCTGGAATACTGTAATCCCCTAGCATAAGATGAGACGGACATGATCCCTCCAGTTATTTAACATCTTTCTTAAGGACAGACATCCAAAGAGAAGTTTTTCTAATAAAATAATTTCCATAAGTTACTGTGCAAATCTGAAGAATAACATTCAACAATGCTGTAATGCCTCTTAGTAATAACCTGCTTCCTTACAGAACTGGATTTTTAGCAGGACCAGTGAAAAGTTTACAGGAAAGTCCAATTATTACAAAAAAAATAAGCCCATGTAAATTAAGAACATGGCTGTTGTAGTACAGTAATGCCATGGTTTTTGTATCATGCAATGGTATGGAATAGATAAAGTGGATGTTGCCAAACAGGCAAACAGTATTTACACCAGGCAAGCAGCAAAATTGCCACCCTCAAATTCACCTCCCTCTCACACATGCAAGCCCTTCACTGAATGTGTTGGACATGAGATGCAGCACATGCTATTTCACACCCACTGGTGGACACCTGGCAGCTACCAATGGGGTGAGTAATGGGGAAGAAAATCAGAACCATCCTGCTTCCCCTATGCCCTGTCCACCTGTAGCACTGGGGACTTCTGCTGCCACAGCCCCTCAGCTCAGGGAGGTCTTGGGATGGTGCCCAAGGAGGGTAGGGAGGAGACAGTTGTGACTCTGATGAAGTCAGATGACAGCAATAAGACTCAAGGTAGCAGAGATAATTTAGTCTTCACAAAACCCATGAACTGCTCACAATAGCAGGCACCATGGTATCAAGAAGACACCAAATCAGCAGAAGTAAGCAATGCTGTTTAAAACACCTCTGAGTACTGAAGAAAACTCTAAAGAACCCAGAATGATGGGAAGACACTGAAAATATGCTCCCTTGTCAATAAACTCAGCTGGTAAAGAAGGGCTCAGAGAAAATAAAAAGCCTCAGCACAAATACCAATTAGAAATTAATCAACTCAGTATCAGAATAGCAGAAATCAGCTAGAGAGTTCATTTGATTCACAAATTAAAGTTAAAAAGACACTGGAGAGGACTGCACAGATTTTGAAAAGCATAGAGTTATAATGACCCAGAGGAGAGCACAAAAACCCTAAAGAAACTAGTAATTTTCCTACAAACACCTAAGTAGGTGTTAGCCAAGCTGAGCAAAGAAAAATTTTTAAACTGTGAAGTTACAACTTCAATAAATATAAAGTCTAGATCACAATCCACTTGTTTATTGTAGCTAAAGAGAGCAGAAAAAAAAGAATCCATGTGAATTAGCATCACAAACCTAGACTGGGTCCTCATAGCAGCTTCCTAGTGAGCTTGGTAGAACACCAGAACCAGCTACACCAAGACACTGCAATATTCCCTGGTCCAAGGATTTTAACCAAGGAAAAAAAAAAAAAACCCACACCAAAACAACCAAAACCCCCCCAACAAAACAAAAAAACCCAAAGCCACGCTACCTACCACACCCTACCACCTTTTGGGTAGGTGTGGTAGGTACACCCTACCACACCTACCCAAAACCCCTACACCCTACAGCACCCAAACAAAAGTAACAAGACAGGTATTAGGATACTAACAAGTTCAACAAAGAACCCAAACCTCCAGGGAACTTTGCAGCAGGAAAGCAGAGCCAAAAAACCCCATCCCCAGGGCTGAGCTTATATGGAGCTCCTGGGCCACGTGGGCAGAGGGTGTGGGTGGAGGCCCCAGGTGAGGTCGGCCAGGGCTATGAGAGCACCCAGAACCATTCCCACCTGCTAATGCTGAAGTAATACTGGCAGTGCTGAGCTTTGCTTCCTATTACTGAGCAAGGGTAAGTTTGACTCATTATAAAGGTCACTTTTATAAATATGTCTTCAATATATCTTGCAAAGCTATCCAGCGTAGTTATTAAAATACTCTTGTCACACACACAGAATCTAGTTTACAGGCTTGGGTATGATTTAGGCTGCATTTTAATGGACTTGCTCTGAGACAGTGATTTAAAATATATTTGAAATGACAGATGAGAAAATTGTTTATAATGTACTTCATTGAAAGTCCCTGCACACAGACTGGCTCACCCAAAACATCACTAAACATGCCAGTGCTGCTCTCATCCACAGGATATTTTGAGGACCAGAATGCCAAAGTAATTGCAATAGAAGGATTAACAGAGGGCTGTGAACAAGCATGACAAGTATGACAGCACTTAGGGGTAGTCTGTGTGGATGCTTCATGAGTGTTTTGGGAGACCATTTAATGTCTGTTTCCTGACCCGTGGGAAAGGCAAACCACTGGAGAAATCCCTGATGTTCACACACCAGACCCATTTCACTTTGAAGAAGGTCACTAAACTGTTGTCATTCTTTCTCTGATAAAACACTTACCCTTGGAGTTCTGGGGTTTAGTAATCAGCAGATGGAAAGATAAGGTGTTAGAATAGCTGGGATGGCAGGAAAACATAACCTTAGAAGTGAAGTCAGGTGTCCAATAGAATGTCTTAACTTCAAAATGTTCTCTGAATACAAATAAAGCCTAGAATTATTTTTAATGTTATTTTTCCACTCAGCCACAACAAATCATAACCATTACTGTCACAGATGGTAATTGCAACTGGAGTCAGACTTACTCTCAGGAGATTATTATGCCATGCAGATACTAATATCTCAAACTCCAAAGCTATGACTGATAAAATCAGTTTAACTATACTCCAGGAAACCACTGAAAGGCTGAATAGGACAGAATGACCCAAACTTCAGTAGAAATGCTAAAGAAGTTTTGGGTCTTGTGAACACTTTGGTGTAAGTGCTTTCAGATCAACCTATAATGTTACTATTATTTTTTTTCAAGGGAAATGCACCTATCTGAAATTTTTATAAGCTGAAATACTGTAAAGAAACCAGGAAGTTATAGTTCTGTTCTCTATATCCATATCTATGTTTTGTACTGAAGCAAAAATATGTATATTTCTCATTACTGAAATAACAAAACTGAATTCCCACATGACAGATTGACAGAACACCTCATTTATTATTGCATTAGTTTTATCAAGGAGTCTCACTGTAGAATGCAGCTATGTGCTCAGACCACCTTGTATTTGATATGATGGCAACAGGGAAAAAGCAAAAAAGCTGGTTTGCCCCAAAGCAAGTCACTAGCTGGGTACAAAGGGAGACAGTAAATGTGTCCAGGGAGATAGCAAATGTGTCCAGACACACAGATGTACTGGGGGGAGCAAGACACAGAAATGATACAGGGGAGCCTGGTCTTGACATTGCATCCCGTATTGTAGTGAAATTTTGTTCTTTGGGATTGGGGTGGTACTTTTAGTGACATTTCGCTGAAATCTCTTTGCAGAGATTTCAAAGTAGCTATTTGGAGGTCAATGGAGCACAGAGATTTAATCAGCCTTCCTGTGAGCTGAGAGGAAACAGAACACAGAAATGACAAGGGCAATAGAGACTGGAATTGTGGCCTTGCATGCTACTATGTGAGAGAACACATAGGTTAGGAAAAGATTTAAAAGTGAAGGCAGAAAAAGATAATGCCATCAAGTATAGTCATGGAGTACAGGAAGTTTCTCTTGAAGCAGCATTGCAGCCAGGAAATAGGATAATACTGCATGAAGAGAAGAATGAAATGTATCATTATGTATTTTTTAAGAAGGAAGTTTAAGTTGTATGCCACACAGGGAAAACCACATTGTTGGAAGCTTATCATCATGGTAGTAAAAGGCCAGGGAAAAACCCAAACCAAACAAAAAAGCTAACAAACCCAAACACCCCAAACTGCTCTTTATGCAAATGTTATGGCTGTTCACTGGTAATTTACATGTGCAAAAGTCCCTCTAAACCACAAGAAATACTTTAGTTATCACTGCTTTTAATAACAGATTGGATAGTATCTCTTCAGTAACAGATGATAACAATAATTCATTTGT
The DNA here is from genome assembly GCA_013397815.1 of Aleadryas rufinucha. Lineage (NCBI taxonomy): Eukaryota > Metazoa > Chordata > Aves > Passeriformes > Aleadryas > Aleadryas rufinucha. The sequence continues at coordinate 263,978 of VZTH01013794.1, read as the reverse complement.
AAAACTCGTATATTGCCAGGTATTGGCACCTTATAAGGCAAATCCTGTGTATCCTCTATTTTAGTTAAGAGGGCAGACACTCCTTGTTCGTTTGATAAAGCTGGGACAGCTCAGGGTAACTATTAGGGATGTTAAAATTGTGATGCTTTTAATTCTGCAGGATGGGTGTATGAGACAATCTAGTTGGGTTTTGTATCTACAGACTGCCTTCAACATGCCCACCAAGTGTGCTGATACAAGCTGTGTAACTGCTGGACTGTGTCACCGTGCATTGTGTGTTTAGTGTCTCAAGGTTAATTTGTTGGAGCAAGATTACTCTGAAAGGCAGAACCAGCTGTATACTGATGCAGCTCTTTTAAGCTGGTTACAAGTAAAAATATTTACTAATGACTGCACTTCAGCTAAATCAGGTGAAATTATTTTAATTGCATGATTTTCAACTGTTGCAGTTTTACAGATGCTCCAGTATATATGGCACTAATTTGTGTAAGGGACCTAAGCTGGAGTAGGTATTTCTTTTCTCATATTTGTATCAATATATTGGTGTGAAAATCTTTTACACAACTCTGACAGTGTTAGAACTGTTCAAATGATACCAGCTAAGGGAAGCCCTGAGTCTCCTTTGCTGCTACAGCAGGTCATTTGTTGCTGTGTTGGATCCTGGCTTGGGTCAGGAACGGTGTGACCAGCAGGACAAGGGGTGTGAGTGTTCCCCTGTGCTGGGCACTGGTGAGGCCACACCTCGAGATGTGTCCAGTTCTGGGTCCCTCAGTTCGGAGAGGACATTGAGGTGCTGTAATGGGTCCAGAGCAGGACAGTGGTGCTGGGGGAAGGTCTGGAGCACAGGTCCTGTGAGGAACAGCTGAGGGTGTTTAGCCTGGAGGAGGTTCAGGTGTGACCTTTTTACAACTCCCTGAAAGGAGGGTGTAGCCAGGTGGGGNCTCCTCCTCCTCCTCCTTCCCCCAAGGAGCTGCCGTGCCCCGGCTGCCGCGGTGCCGGGCGGGCAGAGCGGGANTAGGACAAGAAGATATAGTCTCGAGCTACACCACGGCAGGATTTGGTTAGACATTATGAGAAATTTCTTCACAGAGAGAGTGATTAACCATAGGAAGGGGCTGCCCAGGGAGGTGGTGGAATCACCGTCCCTGGAGATACTCAAGAAACGACTGGATATAGCACTCAGTGCCATGGTCTATTTGACAAGGTGTTGTTCGGTCGGAAACTGGGACTCGATTACCTCAGAGGTCTTTGCCAGCCCAATGGATTCCGTGATTTGTAAGCGCTTAGCACGGCACGCTGCGCGGGCGGTCCGGGCTGCCCTGCACGCCTGGGGCCCGACCCCGCGCGTTTCTGTNGGCGGCGGCGGCGGAGCCGGCGGGAGCGGGCAACAGGCGAGCGGGGGGAAGGAAGGAAGCGAGAGAGCGGCGGGGCTTAGGCGCTCCGTAATGCCACAGTAACAGCGTTCCCGGTAGGAGCCCACTCAGTCCCTCGTCCTGCCCCGGCACATTGCACATTGCACATTGCATAGAGCGTGTGGTCTGTGCGGAGCCGCCGAGAGGGGGAAGACTCGGCGCGGGGCTGAGCGGCGGCAGCGCGGAGCCGCTCGGCTGCCGCGGGGTTCTGGATGCGGGCAGTGCGCTGCCCCCGAGCAGCGGCAGCCGCCGGTCGCCGGTGCCCGCTTCTCCCGCACAGGCTCGCCCGCGGGTAGCGCTGCCCGCCCAACAAGTTGCCGTTTCCACGAAGGACAGCAGCAGCCCGGCCCAGTGCCGTGCAGGCTAAACCCCGGGAAGGGGAGAGCGGCCTCGGCTCACCTATCCTTCGTCAGGAGCCGGGCCGGGATGGGAGGGAAACAGCGGTCTTTTGGGATTTTCCTGTGCAATATAGGGCAGGAATAGGAGGAAGGTGCTGGGGCGGCCGGCCCTTCGCATCATGCCTGAGGAAGCGTGGCGTGGCTGGGGGTGGGTTTGCCCGGGGAACGGATCTGTTCGCTGTTGGTGATCGCGATGGAGAAAAAACCTTTTCGCAATACGTGATGAAGTGACGACCTCCCAAGGACGATCCTGCCGCGTTTGCGTACGCGTGGATCTATATCCATCTATCTGTGTCTCTGTCCGCACCTTCCCACGAGAGCGGTGGGACGGCTCGGGTTGGAAGCGGGTCGCAGGGCGGTCCCCTAGGGCCACCCCGGAGGGGAGGGAAGGACGTGGCCGCCCCTGCGCAGCGCAGACGAGGATGGGTGGGTGGCTGAGCCGCGCTTCTCCGCAGCCTCGCTGTTCCCCGGGGCGTGCGAGGGTGCAGCGGCTCCGGGCTACCTGCCCCGGTGAGGCTTCGTGTCCAGGGCTGAGCAAAGCGCAAACCCTCTCTTGGTGCGAGGCGGCGTTGTGTGCTTGCAGCGGGGCTGTCCGTGCCCCGGGCTGGGGTCCGCCTGTGTGTCCTGACACCTCTGTTTCTCGCATGCCTTCCTAGCAGATATCTGTGTGGGTGCAATCTTGCCTTCGGGTGTCTGGGGAGCCCCGGCGCAGTGTCACTGCCTGGGAACACCTGACTGAGAACTGGGGCCTCTGCTGGCTTTGTGCTCACCTTCTATAGCGCTTTTGTTCTGCTGACCAGCCCTTTCAGGTTTTTTAGGCTTTACTTTTTACGTGTTAAAATGCTGCTATGATGTCTAGTTAGAAAGATTGTGGGAACGTTCATTGATTGAAAAAACCTCTTGTCAGATTAAACAATTGTCAGATTCCCTCCAAATATTTTTAAAGTTTATTTTGTAGACCTGTATTTTGGAGCCAAATTTGAGCCATAGTGAATTTCAAGGCAATTCTGGGATTGGAAGTATGGTACTTAGAGGCGTTTTGGAGTTCTGCATTCTCAGGAGAGCCCAATGGCTATGGAGCAATGTCCCCGTGATTTAAAAACAAAGAAGCAACACATTTCTGAGATTGCTCTTGTGTAAAACATAACTTATTTGTATGTGTATGGCAGTGTGTTGTAAGTAGGCCTTCAAGCTGCCGGTGTTAATTAAAAATACCTTACAAATTGTAGTATATGAAGAGCTTTCATATCTGTATGGTGTGATGGTCAGCCATAGCTCCAAGAGAAGAGCTGTTAGACAAGTTAACTGTGAGTTAAGTTGGCTGAACTACCTTTCCTGCTTTAATTTTCATAATGTGACATTTTCAAGGGAGATTCAAGGTTACCACACAGCTGAAGAGGGAGGGGGTGTGTCTCTTTCCTCTTGGAAGTGCATTTCATTTGAGTTTCATAATGCCTCATTTAACTTGCTGGTCACTGCAGAAGTAAAGGGTGTAGCAGAATGTTGGCATATCTATTGGTGACAAAATTATTGAGCTTATGTAAGATAAGAATACTTCTTGTTTCAGGTTGCCAATCTAAGTGGGTTAACTATGGCAAACTTGGATAATATTCAAGTTCCGAGTCTCGGTATAAAGTTAGGTGAAGTCTACAGCCATTTCATATAGGATACCCATTCATTTTACCATTCGGATTACAACAGTTTATCCTGAATAATTGTCCTGTGTGTTCTTAGAGTAACATCTGTTGCATGATATCATGTAATGGAATGTAGTACAGCCTAATTTAAGTTGATTTGAAACATTGCCATTGCACCGTCGTGGTGCCTGAGATGGCGAGAGGGTTTGTGGTGTGTGTGATGGATAGATTGGTTACGAGTACAATATTGAGAAAGATGAACTTGCATTTGAGCTGCCAAGGATTAAGTAATTTTACTCTGAGCTTGGTTTGTTTTACAGTTTTACTTAGACTTCTTTCATCATTTGCCAGCTAATGTAATGACTGAATTCTGCTTATATTAGGGAATCCATCTACAGTTATAAATATAACTATCAGTACAAAACACCACTACAGCAGAGTCAAGTCTTATTTTGGAGTGGGAGGAGTGGGCTTGAAGGAACTGTCTAGCTGTGGCATAGCTTGAACTGCATGATGACTTAAAAGTTTTGCTGTGAAAACTTTCTTTTATTTGGCATTGTTTCTTCAAAGATTTGATTCCACGTAGCAAGGATGTTCTGAGGCATTAATATTTGGATTGTCACTTTATATGCTTACCTATATAAGATGTATCTGTTAAACCTGTGCAAATGCAGTCTAGCTGGCTTGCAAAAATGGCAGTTCTTAATTAGTCACCTCATCTAGACAGTAGTTCACACATCTCACCTCCATTCCTTTCTGTGGCATTGTAGTGTCAGATAACTGTTGGGATATCTGTGTTGTGTGTTCATGAAATATGAGCAATACTGTTTGTTGAAGTACCCCTCCAATCCATATTTTTAACATTATAGTACTGAAAACACCATTTGAGTTTATTCTCATCTGCCAGTCCTATCTGACCCTTGGAGATTTTGGTCAACTGCCAAATGTGTAAACATCTTGCTATTTATTTTTTTTAATATGCAGAGTTTCTTGCTAAGCAGTGCTTTCCAGATGCTGCCTTTGCACCAGGCCCTAATTAGGAAAGAAGTGTGAATGTCTTTACAGACCACTGTACCAGCTTTCAGAAATTCTTTTCTTTTCCCTGCTTTTGAATCTTTAAAAGTTTTGGCAAGTCTGCTTATGCATGTTTCTGCAGACAATAGAATGCTGATGCAAATTGAGAACAGCAAGCAAAATAGTTGGGTGTTGTTGCAAATGGGGGGAGGCTGTCTTAATAAGGCAGTATTACGTTTCATTTGTTTACTTTTGGATTTTAGTTTTTCATTTGGGACAAATGGAGCTGGAAATTGCAGTTTCAGGTAGTCCTGAAGGAGAATGCAGGTTTTTGCTTCCAGGGTTCTGCTTTTGACCACATATGGTTATAAAAATACACATTAAATTGAACTGCAAAATTTTTGGGGCAAGGGAGATGCAAACGATAAAGCAGAGGCTTTTTTCAGAGTAGTTTAGCTTACAACTTCCAGAGGCTATGTTAAGGAGAATAATCTAGGGTTTTGCAACTCTGTGGATGAGATTATGATTATGGACATCATGCTGTGTCTTAAGCTCTTTTATGCTTTATTTTTATTGTTGTGATTAAACAGTCTATTCCTTTTACACAATGAATGGCTTGAAGGTAGCCTGAGCTCCTCAGATGTGCGAGTGCTGATCCACAGCATGCGGCGCAGTCCTGGGTCTGATCAGAGTTCAGAGAATTGTGCCTTTTGTCTCTGGGTGCAGGGAGGTTACACCTTTGGGGTGAGGCTGGTATGCTTGAGGATGAGAAGGTGGTGAGGAGCCTGTGCTTAGTTTTGACACCAGACTTGGAACTGTGTACAATGAATTTTGTGGGTTTCTGTCCCTGCTAATATTGCTGAAAACCCATTTCACAGTAGAGAACCATTTCCCTGGGTGTGCTGTGTGCACATATGCTTATCTTGGAATTGAGTTTGAATTAGCCTGCATACTTGAAGCAATTGTGATAACATTTTGATATTTTCCACTTCCAGTTGCAAGCTGGGATTTCATCCCCCGGGATACACCCCCTCAATTCTCAAAGCTCCTGCGCCTTTTTACTCAAGCATCTTCATAAAGCTACAAAATGCACTGACTGACTTCACAAGGTGAGGGTGACTGTACAACAGTAAGTCTTGTCTTTAAATACCTTTACAGTACTACAGTGCTGGCTTACTTGTAGTCCCTTTACTTGGCAGCTAACGGTTGAATCCCTGCCACGATGGGCCAGGCTGGCACTTGAAACTGCCTTCCTTTCATTCTCAGTAGGTAGCTCATCTTTCTGTGTTTGGGCAGCAGGAAGAAAGTATGGGCTGAAGTGAATTGTAAATGAACCTTGTGTCTTTCTCTGTGGCAACTTTTGTAAAGTTGAGATTTCTTATTTTCATGAAAAAGTGATATGTAACCCAGGAACAAGCAGGAGGCTCTCAGTCTTCTAAATCGCAGCTAATAACAATTGAGGTGATAAAGAATCAATGGTACTACATGGGCTGATTACTTTTTCAAGTTGAATAACAATTTACATTTGTCAGCTGTGGCAGATTTGTTGCTCTAATATATTGAAGTGTTTAGTGTTTTGCTGAAGTATTTGGTGTAATGGTGTGAAAACCTCTTAAACAATGGCGTTGCCTTCAGCTTGAAAAGGTCTTCAGTTGTGTAATGCTTTTCTTATTACATATTCTTGTTTATTTTCACGTACTGATCTCTCTTTACCTTTCTTGAGAGTTGATATCTGTAATGTGGTGAGTAACCCTCTGTCTCAGTAACCTCAAGTCCAGCCTATCCTGTGGTTTGGTTTCAGTTGTGTTCTGTACTAGCAGGAAAGTTCTGATTTTTCTAGAATGTGAGACTTAAAGTTTGTGTATAGATGACATAAATATAAACATAAAACAGTCCCAAAAATTGCTGGCTTGAATTTGTACAGCTGGAGACATTAATTAGGCGTAAAGTAATTTATGGGGACTGCCATTTACCTTTGTTCAATTTACGTGTGCCAAGTGCTGTGTGGCAGGAAATGGCAAAGTGGCACTTGGCAGACAGAACAGAAGCAGGAAAGGTTATCAATGTCTGACAGAAGTGATGGTGCCTGCTTAAGAAAAGACCTCTGGTAGTAGGAGGGATGCTGTCAGGAATGTGATGGTGGTGTAGGACTGGGGGGCATAATCCTTAGACACAATAAATATGTTTAGATACCACAACAGAATCAAAATTTAGCAATGGACCTATAAATGAATATATTAATAAATGAAATCAGGAAGCCCAACTTGAATATTTCAGTTTTCTGTAGCTTGCAATCTTTGTCATTCTTGTTTTTTGTAATTCTTGTAATTCTTTATCATTTTTGACTGCAAGATTTCCTTAGATGATTTTTTGTTGTGGTGTAAGGACACATCTGTTGACAGGGGCGTGTCTGAACTCCCTGGGGAAAGGATCAAGTGGGAGTCACTGCTGCACAGCCAGCACACAGGGTCAAGCAAAAGGAACCAGTGACATCTCCTGGGTCAGGGTATCACTAAAGGCACTGGTACAGGGAGGAAGAGATACATGTCCAGCTTCAGTTGAAAAAAGCAAAGGCTGTGGGAAGTGAGATCACTCTGTTGTGGTGTTTAAAGTACTCTTTGGAAATGTTATGTGCAACAGCTGAGGATGTACAGACCCCAGGCAAGAACCCAAGATGTTGTAGCATGTACCAACCCTGAAAAATATTTGGTTTTTTTAATTAAAAAAAAAAAAAATAAATCAGTGACTGTGTTTGCAGTTGTGAGTAAGGTCCAGATAAGCCTGGTTGTTGCTGGGTTGTCTGTTCAGCTGCACTGTGATGCTAACCAGACTTAAAAACAGCTGAGGAGCGTAGGTGTACGTACAAAAGACTAAAACCTGTGAAGAAGGGGTAGTTAACTGCCTCGTGAGCTTGGGCAGACCAGACTATGGATTAAGTAGAGAACAAATCCAGCCATGAAGAGGGGTTGCAGGGGCTCTAATGAGTTTTGTCTGAGGCCTTTGTATGTAGTGGACCTGGATGCATGGGGGGTCAGTTCAAATGGTTCACAGGTGCTGTATGAATGAGTGAAAATTTTTTCTCTCTCTGTTTTAGGCAGAGAATATTTTTTCAGAGTTTGTGTCAGAGCTTTAACTGACTGTGTAATACCAGTCCCAAGGGAATGGCAGGGCTTTAGTGACAAAGAGATGAGGCAGAAGAACACCTTGATTGTGGTACAAGTGTGTGGTTAAGGTGAGCTGCTTATGCAGCAGTTGTTGGAGATAATTTAACACGGACGAGGGAAGCCTACAAGCAGTAAGAAGGGTGAATGTGGCCTGAGGAACCAAGCACACCAGTACTGGAGCAACTGTAAGGCCAGGCTATGAAAGTGGCTCAGTAATGAGTGTGAATATCTGTGTGGGAACAATGTGTTCCTGCCTTAATGCTATTATCATTCCTTTTCAGAGATAAATTACAGTTTGAAGTGTTTTGAATGCCATCTGTTTATGAGGGCAAAAAACCTCTGGTACTTTATGTTGAAAACTAAAAACAAAGCACTGTTTTCCATGTGGATCTTAGTATAATCAGCCATTGCCATAACTTCTCTGGAATAATATTGCTGGCCTACCAGGTCATTTAAGGCAGTGGTTTCCAAAGTTTTTCTTGATCTCACGCCCTTATCAGTAAAAGGTTTGTGAGCACACCCCAGAAATAGGTGTATTATTTATAAATTTACACACATACTACTCTACTATTATTATACACATTAGAGAACATACACAAAAAATAGAAATTGAGGGCAAGACAAATTGTTAAAAATTTGTTTTATATTTTAACAAAACCCTTTTTTACTTTCATTAAGGAATAATTTAGTGAGAGCTGTGTGATTGAATGTGCCTCTCTAAATTTTTTTAAATGTTGGTTCATCACTTGTATACAGCCATTTTAAGGGCTGCTTCCAGGTTCAGTTTATTTTAATACTTGGTTTTAATGGCTGTCCTAGCCAAATGAGATGCCTCACAAACACAGATCCAAGTGGAAGAAGTGCATTGTTGGTTGTGCTTACTGAATCATGATACTAATTTTCCACTCCCATACACTAACTATGCAGAGATTCTTCTTGGAATTCATCTATTAAATTTCCATCTTCCCTGATGTCAATCAGTTGTTCTTGCAGACTAATGGGAAAATGTTGCATTCTTCTCTTTTCCTGAAGCACTTCTTTTGAAGGTTTTTAAACAGGGTTTTGAGGGGGTTTTTTTAAGATTTTAAAGTTTAGGAAATTATGTACGGCTTTCAGAGGTTTTTATAGGAGGGTTTTTTTCAGTGGAAACATTTCCAAATATCTGTTTTCAAAGCAGTCTCTGTAGAGTGAGTTTCTTTTGAAAAGCAATTACTCTCTTGCTCCCTGTTAAGATGTCAGCTTCACCTTGAAGGGACACCTTAGGTGTGTCTTTATTTGAAAATATCTGGTGGGTAGCGTAGTGCTGACAGCCCCTTGTCATCACAGAAAAGATCAGCCAGTTTTGAACAGTTGTCTTTGTAGAAAAAAACACATAATGTGTCATTAAGTTTGACAACTCTTTTAAGCCCTTTGTCTCAAGATAAGTAGCAGAACTTACTGTGGGAATAGGAATATCATGGTTGCTCCCCATCTTGTTACAAGGTATACCACTGCTTGAAGATCTTCTTTTTATAAAGTGATACAATCAATGACATCCTGTAGCACTTGGTGCATTTCTGCCTGCAGCGTGGCTGCGTTAGTTTATCTATGAATGATGCGCTGAAAGAATTGCACGTGTGGTTATGGAGTGACTGCTTTAACTGGAATAAAAAATAAAAGGATTGCAGTGTAAAGGTTACAGATAAAACCCTGTAAGTGTACACTTGCACGGTTTTCTCATAAAACATTGTTTCTATTAAAGAAATAATTTACTATTGAGTCTACTCTGATACATCGTTCCTGGAGTGACTCGCGAAAGAGAGGTTCCCGGTGTGTTTCACTGTTGAAACAATCCAGCATATACCCTAAAATGAGACATGTAGGAAACATCTGTAAGGTCAGCCAACAGTGTAGCACACCTCCCACATGGCATAACTTGTTCTAAGACTTGTCTCTTCAAATTTTCAGCTGTTTTCTGTGAGTCTTGCAGCAGTATTTGCTGACAAAGCACCATATTGTCTTCCATGTATTATTTCAGCCATTTTTTACTGCAGTAGGAAGACCAAATGTTTCCCCAATGGTATACGCCTTTGTCTCTTTTGCTGTAAAGTAAGAAGCCTTAAAAAAGTCTCCCAAAGATTTGCCATTAAGTTCAAGTGGTTGGGGTTTGTTTAAGTGAAGTACTATATTAAGTATCACATGACTTGAAGAAATTGTAAAGATTTGTCCTCACATCACTGGGTACTTAATTTTTAAGTGTCTTGCTAATCATGAGGGCTTCATATTATCATTATCTAATATCTCAAGGCAAAATGTGTATTTAGGGTGGGGCTCATTAATGATGATAGACATAACCGTATTTCACATAGTTATCGTCATAATTTCAATTTTTTTTGGCAAACTTTTTGTCAGATCTGATTAGATTGTTGATTTTACCTCATAATGTGTGTGACAAGGAGCTTGTACTGGGAATAAGAAGTCAGTTGTTGCATATGGATTTTGAAGCAAAAGGAAGAGCTGTCTTGGCATCTGTGTATCTGACATAATAACACTTCAGAGTATTCAGGATCAGAGGTGATTTTAGCAAGATTTGCAGCTGTAGAGGGCCCTAAAGGCCCTAAACCATTTGTGCATTTCCCTGGTTAGAATTCCTTGCCTTCATTTGCCTCATGTTACCATACTTGAAAATAGGGTATTTGGTTACTTGGTCTACATGTGTTGTGACAGCATGCAAATTTCCATAAGCATGTCTTTGTGAATTGTGGCCTTCAGCTGTGCCAGTTAAACTTTTCGAAATAAGCATTCCTAAATAATGGAAGTTTTGTTTTGGTGAGTTTTGTTGGGTTTGGGTTTTTTGCATCTGGGGCTTGTTCTTCTAGTTTGCTTATAGCAGCCAGCATAGTGTAGTTCCCATCCTGCCTGAGGCTACAGCAGATAAATTCTGAGTACCTGCAAAACATCTGCTATCAAGCACCACTACTGTCTTGGTACCCACCCAATAATTGTATCTTTTTATGTACAGCTCATCTTTCTGCAGCTGCCAAGGAGTGAGGTACAATTTTAGCCCCTGAAGAAGATGCAAAAGCAAGGTGGGGTTGCAGATAATTGTGTTTTGGGTAAAAAGAGAAGATAAAACAGGGAGTTGCTTTTTAAAAGTTGTTTACAAGACACTTAAAACCAAAGGAAGAAATGTAGAATGAAGACAGAGAATTATAGACTAGAAAGAAATATGAGAAAAGCATTTTAAAAAACTGCAAACTATAGTTACAGCTTTGTAAAGACTGTAGACTTCTAGTGGTGTGTATTGACTAATTGGGGGTTTTTTTCTGGACTATATACTCATGCCAAATTTCTTGCTTCATGTTTACCTTTTGTTATTTTAACCAGAACTATATTACTGCTTGTGAAATACTCTTTGTGTTATTATGACCAGATACAGAAAGCAGCCATGTCATCACAGAAACAGACCTTATAGAACAGCTGTATTTTGTATCAGCACTTGTTCTGATGTCTTCAGTAGCTTTGCAATTTCCTTTTGAATTTGAGTTGTTCTTTAAGAACTCTCTAATTTAGCTTTTTTTTATTTGGAACATTTCTCTTTACATGTGTTCTATGGGATCTAACTCTCCCATAACATGTGATGGGTGAATCAGGATGCTGGAGACCTGTGCAAGTGAAATTTATCTTCCTTCTGGGCCTCTAGTAGAAGTTTTGTTTCTTCCTGGTCAGTCTACAGATGCTTGAAGCACTTGTGCTTGTTAGGAGTTGCCATGTGAAATCTAAGCAATTCATACTTAAGCTATCTCCAAGTAGCTTAGAATTAGAACAGCTTTCTTCTGGCAACATCATGGGATATTCAACTAAGCAATAGGAAAATGCTTCTTTATAAGTAATAAGCTAATGAAAGCCTAGTATTTGTATAATCAGGCTTGCCTGAGGAGTATGACTGTCTTGGTAGTAGTTATTGGAATGCAGCCTTTTGACAGCACTGGAGACAGTTTTATGTTTTGGTTGGTGTGAGTGTATCAGTGACCATTGGGTAGTGAAACAGCTGCACATGGGGTGGAGGAGCTGGGGCAAGTAGGACAGGCCAGTCTGGGCTTCTCTGTTACAGTTCTTGTTGTTAGGGAATGCTGCCATGAAATCAGCTCCTTCTCCACGATGCATCTGATGCAAGATGGGGTTAAACTGAGCTATGTGCATGAAAAAATGAACTATATAAAACTTGGTGAAGAATGTAAACGGGTGGATCTGGGTCATTGTTAGGCGTACTCTGGTTCCATAGTGGATGTCTTGGGAACAATGAAATGAAACTCAAGTGGGATGCAGATCTTGGTGCAAGTCTCATAGTCTGGAAGTGCAAGGGGTCGTTAACAAGGAAGCTGTGTTCAGCAAAAAAGCTCTAGTGATATGTGGGAGACAGAAATCCTGACTTATAGTTAACTAAAGAGGTGATTTAGTGAAGACCTTGTGCAGTTCCAGCATCCGTTTGTTACCTGCTTTGTCAAACAATACTTCTCTATCATGCAGAGCTTTAAATGACCTGTTCAACACACAGCGGCCAGTGGCTGGGATCTCGCTGAAGGGGAGTAAAGACTGAGTGTGCTTAAGGTTCTCTAACATAGGTGTTACACTGCAAATGAATAATACAGTGCTGCATCTTCCTAGTGGAATGAATGAGGAACTAAAGCCCTTGAAGCAAGTATTTATTTTAGAAGAGTTTGATTCTTTGAGCTGGAAGAAATAACTCGGTATATTTAACTGTTCTGAGATTCTATGGCAAAGCCTGCAGGGTGCTGCAACTTAATTTCAGTTTGTTTGTACTGGTGGTTTCTAAATGTCTGTTCTTGGCTTGTTTGGTGGCACGTCTTGCAATAGGTGTTTCCTGCAACTGAACAAAGGAGCAGTGTTGAGTACGTGAGAAAAAATAACAGAGGCAAAAGACAGTGCTTAGCAGGTAGTTGAGAAAAGGTACTTCTCAATAACTCAGCTTTGAAATCCTTGAATTGGAAAAAAAAAAAATCTTATTTTCTCACACATGCTCTCCTTTTCCCATGCACGCTCTGTTATCCTGCTTTAGTGTCTGCCGTTTAATGATTCCAAATACATAGGGAACTTAGGTTTAGTCCTACATAAAGCAGTCTGTAGGCAGGAAGAGGTTTGCTCACTTCTACATCTCTTTGAGGTGTGTGTTAATGTTAAATAACTTCTCATGTTGTACCAAGTGGTTGTATTTTCTGAGCTGTTGTTTCAGATTCTTGTCCTGCTGAGACACCTATGTGACTTTGTTTTTTAAGGTGCTGTTTACAGACATACAAGCTGGAAATGCACAATTGAGCGAGTAATAGTTTAGGTCTCCATGGTGACCATGGGATCCTGAAAACTAAGGAAATTATATTTGACTTCTAGGGCTCTAGGTTACTGCTAGGCCCTGTGGGTTTAGGCTTACAATGGCAAAAAGTGTTTCTTCAGGCAGTATAGGAAACTATTTACAATATAGAACATAAACCCCAGGTTTGTAATTACAAGAGAAAGACACTGTGGTAGTGTTCAAGTAAAAAAAAATAGGAAACCTTTGAGGAGGTTTATAGAGATGAATTCCACTTTACAAATTACTTCAAAAGAACCTTATAAATGGTACTCTGGGCTGCCTCCATCAAGTGTCAAAAGAATAACCTTGCTGCATGACAGTTACTGCACTTGAAGACAATGTAAGTTATTAATGAGATGGTGAAATTGTGCTTTCTGTTGCATATACTTGATATTTTCTAATCTACTGTAAATAAATTTTCAGTTAGTTATACACAGGCATGAGTCAAAGTCATTGAAGCACTATTGAAATCTGAGGATGAGGAGGAACAGCTCTGAGGGAATGTGTCAGTAAAATAAGCACGTATATGATGTGTCACATCTGTCTAAATGAGTACAAATACAGCCTGTGGCTTTGGCAGCTGATTACTTACTATAATTCAACCCTCACATCAAAATAAATTCACTTATTTAGTGCTGATGGTCAGAAAGAATAAATATACATTTATTTTGAAGAGTGGAAATAATACAACTTCAAGATGGTTTGTTTGACTTTGCAAGGATAAACAAAGGGACCCAGGAGTACATGGTGTTGATTTTGAGTACCTTAGCGTAGCTGGTGTGAGTTGGAGACAAGGACTGGTCTTTGTGCTTCAGCTGACAAAGTGTCTAGACATTGAATTGAAATCTGAACTATTTTTGTAGCATTCTCTTACATAGAATGGTGTAACATAACATACCCAGTATCAATAAATTACTGGCATCCATTTTTGGTTTCTGCTTTCTCTTTTGGAGAAAAATGGTTTTGATAGTTGAAGGCAAAGTTCTCCTGTCATCTGATACTTTCCCACAGCATGGAGCCCCTCTGTGGCTTTTGGCCGTGGGAGCTGGGTAGGCACATGGGCTCTGGGTGTGTGTTACAGCTGTAGGCCTCCACTTCAGCCATGAACAGTGCAATTCACAGAGAGCCTGGGGGAACAGTTTTTTCCTTGCATTTCATATGCAGGCTTGGCTGAACGATGGGGATTTTACCCTTCTCTGAAGCATTACAGGCATGTAATTGCTCTGTCAAAGGTGATGGCAGAAACCTTGATGGGCAAGGGGAAAGGAACTTCATGTGTCACAGCAAACTGAGTTCCTCAAATGTCAGATTTGGATTTGAAAATGTAATTTGAAATACTCACTTTGAAGGCATATTCTGACCTACAGCTTGAGTTTGAAGCTTTATTAAACTTGCAGCGCTCTACCCTTTCTTTCTCATGCCATTCTCCAATAATGGTTCATATACTCACTGAGCATGATGGAAATAACAAATATGAATTGCTGTATTCTGATACTTGAGAAACTCAGGGATTGGGTTTTGCACACCAGTGTTAATAGTGTGAAAAGTCTTTTCTTAATTTGCAAAAGTATATATTTTTTTCAGGAAAAAAAGCCTTATCTATTCCAATTGTTGCATTATTAAAAATAGCCAAAAGACTGGCAGCAATTCAGGAAAAGTTAAAAATGTTCTGGTTCCCCATGGATATATTTCTCTTTTTGTATTCAGTGTTGTAACTGACCCCATCTTGCAGTGACATGTAACTTAAGTTTATTCCAGCTTCCTAAGCATTGATGATGCTTTGGCTTGAAGAACTTGTAAATAGGTTTTTAGATTGTGGCTTGCTCTCTACTTATGCCTCGTTTAGGATTTTATAAGTTGTAAATTTAGTTAAAATTAAAACTAAGATGAACTGTTAAATGTATGATTTTAAGTTACTTGTTTGTTTCTAATGGCCAGATAGAGAAAGATCTTGCTCAGCCACCTGGTATGTGAGCAGCCCATTTTGGTGTGCTGTGTTATGTATTCTGAAAGTAAAAATGGATCCATTCTCAGTTATGTTCTGTTACTCTTTATCCTAAAACTCAAAACTAAGCTTCTTCAATCTTGGTTATTTGATTTGGTTCTTAAATTTGNCTTTTTGGGCATTTTTTTCCCCCAAACTACTGCTGTGTTAAGCATTACTGAAATACTTATCAGCTGCTTATTGGTGTACAGCCTGAGACAGTAAAGGGGTCATTCCTTGGAAGGTGTCTGCCTGCATAGCAAACCCTCATTGTTCTATACTTTGCTAGAATTAGTATCCCATCTTTCTATTTTGTGAGGAGATAATCCTATTTTATTAGCATTAAGACTGGAAAAAATGTGTCTCTCTAGCAGGGTTTGTGTTTCAACACTTGGGATGAATACCATAAAAATAATTTCCTGTGTCCAGCTACCACTTGCCCTCTCTAAGAAGCAGTTCTTTGTTTGAAGGTTGTCAGATTACAGGACAGACACTTGCTTTTCTTTGGTCCCTCCTCAGCTGCTCTTAATAGGGAACATCTTTTCCAGTTGCCTGCTGCTAACACTAAAGAGAACCCTTGTTTTTAAGTGTGGGATGTGTTTGGCAACAAATATCTGATTCCAAATCTTGCAAGGAATGCTTGTTACCAAGTTATTCCAGCATCACAAAGCACATCATCCATATTGAGCAATTGTCATTAATACTGTTTTCTTCTTAGATTGTCTATTCTGTGTGAGAATAGAGGTCTTATTCATGGATTGATGTTTATTGAATGTTGCATAAATACTGCTCATTAAGGGGTGGGATTCAGACACAGTGCAGCAGTTGTTTGCAAACCAGTGAGGAATCTGCCCTTGCTGTGAGTGTGACACGGTGTGTGGTTGTGCACATGGGAAATACTGTGAAGCTCGAGGTGCTGATGTTGGGTGACTTGTCTTCTTTTTCTCAAATACAGTTTTTGAAAGACTTGGGGCATGTTAACTCCACACAAGAGGCTGTTAATTCAACTAGTATCAAACTTCTTGGTCCCTTAATCTGGGTTCTGTTTCTGAGCTATGTTTTAAAGAGAATCTCATCAACAGTTAGTATAATTTAATGTGTATTTTGCTCTGGAAACCCTTTTGTTTAATTTTAAGGAAAGTTATATTGTTTTGCTGTTATTAACAGTTTATGACAGCCTCTCATCAGGAGTGAAACTTTTGGTGCCAAATTTCAAGAACAGAATTCTCCTCAGTTTTCTGTATTAAGCACTCTGGTAAACATGGTTCCAAAGACTGTTTCCTGCTTCAGGTTATTAAAGAGAATGCAGAGCTCTCGACTGATTGCTGTGGTTATGATGAATTCCTGACCCATCCAACAGTGCAAAAAACCTGTTTTGCGGTCTCTTGTGTGCAGAAACATCTACAAATGAGCTTCCTTCCCAAATGATGGGATTAACTGCACCGCTGACCACACTTCAGTTTGTCCTGAAATTAGTAGCCTAAGTGGACTGTAGTACAGTATCTATGTGCTTGATGGAGATGGGGCAGAAAAATGTTTGGGCAGTGTATTAGCAGAAGACTTAGTTGACTTCCAGTGTTCTTCTCCTCAGCCTTCAAAATTGAAAGCATTCTTATGTTCATTATTTTAAATTTAAACAAGTTAGTGTTAGGAGAGCTTGTGCCCAACAGTGGGACAGGAGTTGTAATCAACTGTGGCTTTGATACTTTTGTTGTGTGAAAGCAAGTATTGATGTACATCAATTTACACACTTTTTCTGGGTTGAGCTAGAAGCTGGAAATTCCTTTTGAAAGAAGTTGTTTCTGAGGAGTGAAGTCTGCTTGATGGAGCAGACTTGCAGCCAAACCAAATTATCGAAAGAGCTCAACCAATGCAAAATGTATTCTTTCTTTCAGCTGAAAAGCTGGTATTAGTTTTCCTTGTTTATTCCTTATTTCAGTGCCAGGTACTTCCAAGTTGACTGCATTTGGCATTAAAATAAAAGTTACATGCAGAGCACCAAATGTTGGCTTTTCTTAATTTGTGTTGTAGAAGTGGTCAGTGTGTCTTGCTGGCAGATGAAGCCTAAGAATGTTGTGTTTGGAATACTTATACCTTTCATTTTTTCCCTTCCCTGCAGAAGAAGTTGCTTTAAGAACTGTCTGTTAAATTGGAAATGACCTTACTTGCCTTCAGTTATAAATAGCAGTAAAAAGGAAGGGGATTCCCCTGCTGCCAAGCCCCATTCATGGCTGTCTATTTTGGTGAAAGCCATGTCTTACAATGAGTGCACTGTGACTTCCAGCCCTCAGCATGCTGCAACAAATGTACTTACATTCCAAAAACTATGTACTTAAGGTCATGAGCAGGTAAAGTTACTACGGTACAAGTCCTTTTTCTTTTTTTTTCCAGTTAGTGGAGTTAGAGATGCCACAATGTATCGAAACAGTGCCCCTGTGCTATTTTTTGTGCCTCATGGGTTCCTTTGGGCTCTGTTGAATCATGAGAAGCTGTTAATGGTGAAGCACTACTGTGCCTGCAATTTGAAGAAAAGAAATCTTGTGTATATGACAGCTTGAAAGGGCAACTCTTTTTCTTTGTTCACATGGCTTTCTCTTAGAGGGCCGTGGTTCTTGTGCTGTTAGGGAAGGGAAGCACCTGAAATCAATGGCAAAATAACTTAGTGATGTTTTGATGTGTGTTCTTTCTTTAAGACCACATTTAAATGTAGTTTTAAAAACGTGTTGTATAAAGCATTAGGAAATATATACCCTAATTTAATATTACAAGTGCTAACTGTTCTCAACCATTTAATTACATATATTGTGTCTCACTAGCTGATCAGTTATCTTATTAAAATACACCTTTGGCCAAATGTAGGTGTCCAGTTTACACCTCGCCTTCAAGCCATACTGTTTATATCTTCAACTTTGCAATTCAGTAAGTGTGAATGTGTTGGGAGGAAGCATTTGATCGTTTAAAATGTGATCAATGATTGATACTTGATCTTGCAAGTAGTGCCACTGGACAATAGGATTCCTAATTCAAAGGTTTCTGGTGGATTGTATGAAAAACCAACTCCTGTAATGCAGAGTAAAAAGCTCTGTATCTGTTAGGTGCCTGGCAGGGCAGAATTAGTGATACACCATTATTTTGTACATCCCTATAACCTAGTTTTGAAGGGAGAATGAAGGCAGGCTTGGCCTCTGGCTTCAAGTGCTAGTGAAACTGATTTGACATAAGTACTAGTTTTATGTCATTTCCCAAAACAAGACAACAAAACTGTGGGAGAAGGTAGAAATAGTTTGAAAAACGTCATCTGTCACAGGCTCGTGTCAATCCTTTCCCATCCTTTTGCTCATGTCAGACAAACTAAAACCAGATTTGTCTGGTTCAGCTTCTCTATGATTGACACAAGTAGGTTACGAGTGGTGATTGTACTTTCATTTGTTGAGATTAAGAAACAGCCACAGTTGTGGTTTTCTGGTGCTCAGCAGTGGTCTTCAGTACTTGGAGGAAGCTGCTCAACTTCATCTGCTTCTCTTTGCAGAGCTATTCCATTGCAGGCAAGGCCATTGTTTACATGTGCCATGTATAAATTGTATATATCATCCTGTATGAAACTAAAGGAGATGGTGGAATGTGTGTCCATTAGTAAGGTATCATTCTCTTGACAGAACATTGACTGTCTCTTGAGACAAGAATAATTTTGGGGTAATTTAGAGCATCAGATTTAGAAGTATTAACCACCATCAACTATTTTCTATATTTTTGTTTTTGAAGGAAGCAGCAAAAGACCAGAATATTTGTATAAATATCAGTCTGGGAAGATGAAT
This sequence comes from Aleadryas rufinucha, assembly GCA_013397815.1. Taxonomy (NCBI): domain Eukaryota; kingdom Metazoa; phylum Chordata; class Aves; order Passeriformes; genus Aleadryas; species Aleadryas rufinucha. The sequence goes on along the minus strand of VZTH01013794.1, from coordinate 245,204 downwards.
GAAATGTAATTAACTAGCTGAACTGCATGGAAATGAAATCAGTTTTGTGTTCTCCATCTGAGATGACTCTAATGATTTTTAAGTGACCAGCTTATTGATATTCAGTGCCTTGGCAATGTGTTCTTGCTCTGACTACGTAACCATTCGTAAGCTGGGTCTGAGAAGTAGTTTTTACTCAACACTGCAAGGACTTTGACATGCACAAACTGAAGCATCTTTTAATTCGAACCAGATGTCGTAGAAAAGAATCATAATTCTGCGCTGTTTACAGCCTGCTGCTAATATTTGAGTGTAGATTGACTACAAGTCCTTACTGTTCCCTGATCTGCGACGGGCACTACATGCACAGGAGAAGGCATCTCTGAGTATTCATTGTGGAATTTTGTAGCATAATACTACATTCTGTATCTTAACAATACAGAGATCATGGTTTCCCATTTTGGGAACAGCTACTCTTGTAAAAATTCCCCAAGAGTGCAGCGAGTTCACCCAATGCTACAACAGTGCTGGCTGTGTTGTGTTCTCCAAAGTTCCCACCCAGTGCATTGCTGAAGTCTTACTGTTGCAGTGCTGAGACCTCAGAATTCAGCCTGGCATTTGATGTTTGAGGTACTACTTCACAAATATCTCTGACAGGCCAGCAATACTTAAATAAAGTGAGGTTGCTGGTGACAACAGGCACAAGATTATTCCAGTAAGGACTTTAGGTAAGATAGTTACCTAAGAATAGATTACAGTGTAGGTTTGTTTTGAATCCCCATTTATTTCTGGCGTGGTTCAGTTTTCTTTAATAAAATTAGCATTGCCCTTATCTGTAAACACTTGAGATGAAATGACTTAAAATAACTTGTACATGTTTATGAAGTACTTCTTTCTACTGAGCCTTGTAACTGAAGAAAATTATTACACTTAATTTTCTTTAAATCAAAGGGAAAAGAGCTAATATTTTACATTACTTTAAGTTTTGTACATTACCCTCAGTAGGTGTAGAATAGTGAATTTTTATACCCCTCTGCATTGAAGGGCAGGAGGGCAGGTGCTCATGCTGGGAATATCTGATGTCTTTTGAAATGTCCAGCTCTACTGCCTGGAAGAGCAACAGTGCTAAAGTGAATGGCAATGATGGCTGCTGTCATTTCAAGACCAACAAATGACTTCATTTCCTAGATAATTTTTTTATGTCAAAAGTTAAGCACTTGTAAATTAATGCTTGGAACCTCTAACAACTTATTGTAGTGGCATGTTCATTACTGGGGTTGGGAGTAATGAAACCAGTCAGGAGTAGAGGGTATGGGCTGTGTATCTTGTGTATCTGCATGCATATGTAGGGTTGCTTTTGTGTCTGCATCACTGGAAAACACCAGCAGCAGCTGCTAAGTTGTGTTTAAACATTGTAATTCTTTTAACTTTGTGAGCATGGTGAAAGTTTCAAGGGCAAGTATTAAAATAAGAAATGTTACTTGCTAGACTCGCATGATGTGAGTTTTAGTGATTTGAAAGGCAGATGAGGTCCATGAAGAAGCACTTTAGTTGCAGAAGGTGCATTTCTTCTCAAGTTAACATTTTAGCACCAATGTTCTAACACTGATGTAGACCCAAAGTCTTTTTTTTTTTTTTATTGCAATATTTACTCCTTTATTTGCTCTAGTGTAATTTCTTTGCTTAGTTTGCTGTGTGAAGTTTAACCCAAATATGTCAATGCTGAATTGATGGGTTGCAGGAGAATAAAATATGGGATTTCTAGAAATATGTAAAACTTGGCATTTCTTAAAGATACTGTTATGATTTGGCAAAAATATTGTAGTTTTTTGACAGCATGAGACTGTGGCCTTCAGGTTTGTAGATGTCAGTGAGGACAAATGACTTTGGCATTTAAAGAGAAATTGGCTTCACAAACAGAAGTCACTGCTTGAAGCGTCACTGATTTGCTGTAGTGTTTTATCACCTATATCTTGAAAATTAAGATACCTTGTCTACAAACAAGTGTTGGGTGATAGAAATAGTGACACTGCAAATGTTAAAATTATCTGTCAAGAGTTTCTTTCTTCTCCACACATCTCTAATATGAACTTTCTTGGAAGCATTGATCAAACGCTGTAGGTTTGCCATAGCTCACGTCTGTTTGGACAGCAGTTGCTGCTGTCAGGTCATTCCAGCTCAGTTCTGCAATTTGAGCCGCCCTAGTTTGTTATTAACTTTACTCTGAAGGACTGAAATGTGGTTGCTTTGCTGCCACAAGTCAAGTTGTTCAGGTTTTTCTGTTATTTGGCTTGGTGTGTCTCTTATTTTGAAAAGCAGTGTCATAACGTGCTGTTTCTTTCACGAACCTCTTAGCTTAGGTAAAGTATTTAAAGTGTTTTTCTCCTTACATGTCTCCCTACAACACTACTCTGATATGAGTTAACATCCAAGTCTTGCTTGCTACTAGACTGTCCTGCAGACCTGTTCCATTATTCAGAGATCCCAGACTGGCAGGAAGGAACCAGTAAGTGCAGTGGTATGGGGGAATATTTTACTGGCATTTAATGCTCTACATACTTCCAAGCCACATAGCACCAGTCAGAGTGATATTGTGTGTGCTTTAAGAAACCTGGCAAAACAAGTGGCCAGTGCCAGCATTTATTTTATGCTTAGCCTTTAGTGGTTAGTAAAATGCAGCTGATCAGTAATCAGAATTTAGGCATTGCTGCCTTAGAACTGCATTTTACATCTGCATCCCTTAAAATATTAAATGTAAAGAAGAGCAGAAAATTCTCTTAATGAAACATATCTATCTTCTCTAGTCTTACCATCTTAGGGAGAATATTTGACTGCATAACCTATAAAATTGTATCAACAGGAAGAGGAACACTGTAAACCATTCAAAACAACTGAATATGATCAGATTTAATTTGACAGTCTGGAGTTTGCTATGAGGAAATTTTGTCTTTGACAGGATGTGTATGTGTTGTTTCACCTCATCTCAGTGTTCTTGGCATGTCAGTTATTCACATGAGTTATTTGTATACTGGTACATGGTAAATACATAGAAAGATTTGTGTTGTAGTACATTTTATTACAGTTGCTTAGTTTGGAAACAACTCTTGTCATCCGAGCAGCATTCCTTCTAAATGCCCAGGGAGTGTCTTGTTAGGTGGCATTTCTGTCGAGAGCCTGGTATTTCTGCCCAGATGTCTGAGCTGGTTTCAGGAACTGAAGCACTGTAGCTGTAGCAGCTGACTTGATTTCCTCACTGATCTCATGCTTAGTAAGTTCTGTTGCCTTTTTCTTTTCTGGTTCCCCTCTTGGCCACCTCTGTAGCTGGAGCTTTAGCAGGTGTGCTAAAAGGCCTTTCTGGTTTAGGCACATGCAAACTTGTAATCACCAATGTGTGTTTTCTGTGATGAGCAGCTGAATGTATCACTCCACCTCTTATTTCAGACTGCTGAGGCTGGGTCCCTAATCAGCAGCCTCTGCGGACTACTTGGATGCCTTTGCTGCTTTGTTTTGTCATTGCAAAGTTGTGGATAAGACCAGAAATACCATACTTGAACAACTGCTCTGGAGGAAATGGTATTACCTGTGAAGGAATGGAAAATGAAGAGAATGGTTACTGAAATCAATGTTATAGCAAAAATAATGAAAAAAAAGTTGAGGTTTTTTTGTGCAATTCCTTACGTTCTCCTTACTGGGAGTGCCATAATAAACACTGCATAGTATTCCAAACACCTGTCATGCTGCAATAATTGGGTTCTAAAGAAACACCTGAACTGAAAAAACCCCTGGTTTTGTTGCCAGGGTTTCATACTGTCATAGTTCAGAAATGGGAAATGCTAGATTCTTTTTTTATCATTGCCTCGATTTACTATGAGAGGAGGCAGAAACATGAAAACACTTCAGTCAAAATGTGCAGTTTCCCATCCCATTTGAATCACATCTCCCTTTGAGAGAATCTGTTGATGTCTTCATCAGTTATCTTGCTCTGAAAACTCAGGTTTCTTCATCATGGGACAGGTGTTTTGACTTTTTAGTTTTTGGTTGGATTTTTTTTTTTTAATGAAGATTTGTATGGTAACATAGCTTCCCCAATATTTTGTTTGAGGCTATTTTTGGGCACAAGAATATTCAAGTGTAAATAAAATTCTTTTTTTTTCTCTCACTGCCATTCCTGTCTTCACTGGCATGGCTTTCTTCTGTCAATACAGTTGAGTCTTAGCATCAGTTATATTTAATTGTCCAAAGACTGACTTGAGTTTGATACTGACTTGATTTTGAAGTGCAAACACTCAGACTTATATGGAATTTTCACTCCTAAAGATTTAGCTTTAAATCTTCAGCTGCTTACTCCCTTGCTGATACTTCTCTCCCGTATTTGGGGTGCTACATGTATGCATCAATGGTCACAGCTATTGCAAGGAACGTTTGCCTCTTCAGTTCCAGATTTGAAAACACTGGGGAAAAAAAAAGTGTTTTACTTGCTTTGTTTACTTTCTTTCCTGATCTCACTATGTATATATATAGAGTAACTCTTAAAAGCTCCTAGGTTAAGTTATTTAAGTAGGTTTAATTATATGCTAGCTTTTAAGGAGGAGGAAAGAGTAATAAAATGGCCTCTCCTACAGCGAGGGAAATGTTCAGCCTGGCAGACCCAAAAGTAGCCAATCTCCACTACATTGTTAGTCCAACAATAAAGTTACTGTTTAGGCAGAGCTTCCCAACTTACTTGGCTTTTTGGCTTGCGAGGGCTGATCTTAGGCAACATTGAAGTTGCAACCAAAACATTCTTTGTTATAGGTAGGGCTCCTGCTGTGTCACCGATCTCAGAATGTTGCCCAAGTGTCCTTGACTCGTGTTCAGATGGAGTTCCAGGAAGTTTGCCAGTGTGTTGTTGTTCAGCTTCTTCAAAAACGTACTACAGCCTCAGGTTATGTGTTTGTGTCCTGCTGCCAAGCACGGTTTGTTGCAAATAGAGTTGGTGACTGGATGTTACAGCTGTAAAATGTGCAACTTCTGGTTTAGTATTTTTGTGCTGATGGGGCCCATAGTTCAAAGACTATTCTAAAGGTTCTTTTTGTGAGAAAGAGCTGCTTACAAAGTAATGTAATCCAAGATGCAGAGCCAGTTTAAACAGCATGATAAAGAAAAATTCAATACTGTGAGTTTTAGAAAGTTGTGTCAATTGATATTTGAGGAAATGTAGAGTTTGTAAGGAATTGGTGCTGACTGTAAAGCTCATGGGGTGTTCCTTTGCCTTTTCTGGCAGTAGGGAAAGACCCCTTGGAATAGGCCTTGAAATATTTGTCCTAGTTAAAGCTAAGGCATTATTCTTGTTGCAGTACTAAAAAAGTTACAGTTAAATCAGGTATAAAATGGTGTGCATTTTAACTAAACTCTGTGCACACTGGTTCACATTCTTGGAACTTTCTAGAAAGTGGGAGGGCCTTTTACACCTGTCCACATTTTAGCAGAATTCTTATTCCTCTTCCTGTTACTCTGTTATTCCAGAGTTGTCCACCTGTCTGCTTTTTCTCTCTTAGATTTTTTGTGCATTGTTCTCAAAGAAAAACAATCCAGTTCATATGACTTTGAAAATTATATTGAACTTAAGTGTTACTTGGTGATCAGGGCATATCTTATCAGTTAACTCTGTTATGTCTGGAGAATTTTCTGGTGTTTTCTGAGATCTGGCTTTTGGAGAAACACTCTTTCCTACCTGTCAGGAAACAGGCTAAGAGAATTTCAGTTAAAATATTCCATTCTACCAAATATTTTTTCCTTGTGTATGCTTTCCATACTTGAAATAAATAGATAAGCAGTTCTGGCCAGTTAATTTCAAGATGTGTCAGAAGCTGTTATCTTCATATGTCAATGGATGAGAAGTTAGTTATCTTTTGAAAATGTATAAAGAAATTTTGAGCTTAAAAGTGTCTGCTTTGACCAAATTAAATAAATGGACAAGATGCATTTAACAACTAAGGGGAGACAGAAGGAAAGCTTAGACATTTTAGGGGCAATAAAATAATAGAATCCAAAAGTCTGAGGAGCCAGCAAGTGTGCTGGGACTATGATACTGAATCATGATATTTAGTATAGAGTGAAAAACCTGGGTTTATATTGTCAGTGTTTATATTATCCTTACAACATAGTTCTTTTCCTGGAATTTGGGGTGTATAGGAATTAGAAATGCAGCTAATAGAAGGACACTTAGAACAACTTCCAGTATTCAGGTGGTCATTGACTGATATTTGAAATAGTTGAAAGGAATTACACACATCTATGATTTGCGGAGTCCTTTCATCAAGGGTCCTTTAAAGAAAGATCTTATTTAGATAAGAGATGGGATCAGAGTTAAATTTGTTCTTTCTTGAGTTGAAGTGCTCAACATTATAGAAAAAAGCTTCTACCTGCAATTATTTAAGATAAAGAACATGTTAGTGGAGTTTAATACTCAGGACTTCAAAGATTTTCAAGAAACAGGAGTGCCTTACACACATTGCCTTTTAGCTTACAGAACAAACTCTGCCATGTGTAAAAGAGCTCTGGGTCAGGAGCTGGTTTGTCCCCTTTGTCACCTGCAGCTTTGATTGCTGTCCCAGAACTGGGTTCTCAGCCTTCTGCAAGGTCAGTGACGTGTTGCTTTGTGTGTGAGGCAGCAGCTCCAGAGGGCAAAAGCTGTGGAAACTTGCTCTGCAGCTTAGGATTTTTTCCATATTTCTGCAACTGTTCTTTGATGGGTGGGAACTTTATAAACAGCTGCTGTGATCAGATCCTTAAAAGGTCTTGGGAAACTTTTAGAAAACTCTAAACCTAGAACAGACTCTGCATTGTAGCCATGGATGTTGTTGGTCATCAAATGCTTTCCCTGCCTGGGTACACAAGCTGGTATGTACTTTTACAAGGTTCTTGCAAGAAAGCTCAGTGTGAATTGAGGAATAGATTGCTTTTGTTCACTTGGAATCTTAATTTGTTTTTGCAGTTGGGATTTAAAAATGCTACCATCTCAAAAATCCAGTATGCAGTTTAATAAGGAATTATGCAAAACAAAGTTTCCTGTTAAGCAATTATGTGTGCAGGTGTTGTGTGATGAGTTTTTTATTTGAATTATTTTGCTTTCACTAAGTGATTAGATGTCTCTCATTTTGAAGTGGATTATAAAATACCAGACTGAATTTTAATTGCATGTCTGGACCTAAGGGGGCTAGTTCCAGAAGATGCTTTCATCACTGGGATGTACACTGGCATCCTGTTTGTCTTTCTTCTGTGATACTCTCGCCAGAATATCTGAAACACAATTCCTTCTGTCCTCCTTGTGCTTGGGAACTGAGGAGATCTGTTCTAGGTGACAACAGTAAAAGAAGTGTTGGTTTACTCAGGAAAGGTAAATAGGTGATACAGTGATGATGTTAGGACTCACTTGGAGTGTGGGACCAAAAATCTGTGGAGCAATATGCCACAAAGCCTTTTGAATTCCAGGTTGGAGAGAAGCAAATGGTCACTACTCTAAACTGAGTTTCTCTGGAAAATAGCCTTCAATACAGAACACAGTGAAGAGCTTGCTGTAACTTCCTCATGGCCACACATTTCCTTGCTCCATGTGCCATATGCCCTGTCTTGGGTGTTTCTATTGCATGGCTGTTAGCACACATCTCCATCCATGGGATAGGATAAAGGCATCTTAGAACTTCAGCAAGGGGTCAGAGTGAGTTAACTCAAATTAAATATGGACTCCATGGCAAATGGCAGTACAGGCTAGGGTACTCTCTTGGGCATTTAGGTGCTTTTTCTGTGAAGTAAAGTGCTTCAAATTATGCTGATGTTGTCTTCAACTGGGCCAAATGATTTGAAGTTCATATGAGTGGTGTCAGCAGGGTAACACATGCTCATTTAGAAGGTGGTCAGGAAAGTAAATAAAAAAAAAATCCAAGATGTATTAGTGCCATGGAAACCCAGTATATACGATTTCTGACAAGTGAATTTTACATTGATTGCATAAAAATTCTGACTGTAGCACTTCTCACAGTGTTTCTACGACTTGAGCTTTGATGTTACACTTGGGTTACTTTCAGGATAACTGATGTGGTGATGTACAGTGTATGAAGTTAAAACTGTAAAGGTCTGTTGGACTGGAGGTCCAACACTCGTGCTTGGCTGTCAGTGGTTGAGCTGAATGAGGAAGAGTAGGAAGAAATAAGTGTCTGCAGCTTTTCTTCCCTGTTAGAAGCACTGAGGGATTTAATTCAGTCTTCACCAGATAGAAAACTCAGTAGGATTTACGTTCATTCTGTTTACATTCGGTGAGAGGCAGCCCCTTGGTTTTCAACTGTTCACTTTGACTCTTTCAAACCATCTGGGGATTTTACTCAGACTCTCTTCCTCCAGGGAATGTGGTTAAAAGAAAGGTGTCTGCAAACTTGTCAGTACAGATTTGTCACTGTCAAGTTATATCTGAATCTCGATCTCATTATTGTGAGCTTCTGTTTAGTTTAACAGGAGTTCAGCCATCTTTCCGTTTTTGCAGGGGGGAAAAAACCAAAACAAACCCTGCATTTTCATTGCAGTTGTTGTTGCTCTAACATAAAATTCTTTAACTGCTGAAGTCCATACTTGGATCATCTTTGAACAAGGATTTTGTTTTTGGTAAATTGAGTTAACTGGAGGGAGAGTTGCTGGGGTGTCTCAGTCTTCATTTGATGCTTTAATTGTTTTAATGCTGCAGCTGCCTCTGCAACCTCTTTTTGTACAAACCGCTGCAACTGTTGTGGTCCTGGCTGTTGTCTTCAGTGTCCACTATTGGTTCCATGTTTAGCACACTTAACTTGTTCATCACCTGCATGCTGTCAGCTTTCTCTTTTTTGCAGCCTGAATTTCCTGACTTGGCTTTTTGCCTGCTTGCTGCAGAAGGCTCCTAAGGGAACGGTGTCAGAAAGGTCAAGCTTCCTTAATATGACAACTCTGTCACTTTTTGTTACTTGAAGTAATTTTTTTCTCTTTTCTATTTTCAAATATTGTAAATTATTTTCTATACCCAGTGTAATTTTTATCAGTTGTTACTTAGAGTTGGTAGTAATTAAAGGTGTCGTGCATGTGGTTGAGGTCAGTTTTTTGGTTAGGAGTTAAGCACAGTTAGGATCGGCTTAATACTGCTAACATTCATTTAGGTACAAATGAGGGGCTGTATTTCTTCCCATTGCATCCAAGTGAAGTTGGTTCAACTGAAAATCTGAGCTCTGAGCATGGGTCAGCAAATGGGTGACTTTTCTCTCATACTAAAGAACTGGACAGGGGCTCTGGTGATAAGGCAGCAAAAGCTGGAGTTCTGCAGTGGATTGACTTGCATAAGGCACTTGTTTTGGAGAGCCACAAATGGGGCTTTCCCAGGTGTTCAGCCTCCTGCAGTTTAGTCTCAAGGTTCTTATCATCAAATGTGAATGCCACAGACAGTTTTTTCATAAGCACTATGTGGAAGGAGGAATTGCTGCCAAATCCTTCTCTTTATCTTCCCCTTCAGCCTGCTGTTTTCTACCCTCTGGTCTTAAGGTAGCACAGTCATTACTGGTCCTTTTCAAGGCTGTGTATTTGCTTTGGAAAGGGCACAGTTATTCCTCTCCATATCCGGAGAGCAGAGGCAGCTGAAGCAATCTCAAGTTATCGAGCACTTGTGAAAGGCTGTGAAAGATTTCATAGCTTGGCTGTACAAATGAAATACTCAGTTCTGGTCCTCTTCCTTCTGTGGTTTGTGTGGTTGGTTGCCCTTTCAAGGGTAAAGGGCTTGGAAACCACAGGGCTTAGCTGTGATCTGGGCCTTATTGAGAGTGTGGTGGCCCTGTTTGTCTCAATGTGGTGGGGAAAGGGTCTTCTCCACTAAGAGGGAGAGCAATTAATCTATTCCCATCTTCAGCTGAGGAATAAGTACAGGCACCTTTGAAGGCTAAAAAGTGTGACAAACAAGATGTCCAAGTTCTCCCTTGTAATGCCTGATTTTATATCTCTGTAAAGCTTAATCTAGGCCACAGGAACTTTCCATGAGGACTTTCATGTTTACTCTTAACAGTTCTCTTGAGCACATGCATTGGCTTTAGACTTAAATAGTGTAATTTGAGATGAGAGCAGTATATCAGTAGCTAAATATATCCTTGCAGCAGAGCCCAGAAGTCCAGCATGCAGAATCCAGTTTTTGAAAATAAGGGGGACTTTGATATTTTTTATAACTATACCATGTAAACAGTTATTTTTTGTGTGGTAGTGTAATTTAATTTTAATTTATTTGTACATTCTCTTGAGCTGCTGTTAGGGGTATAGGAGCTGGTATGATGAAGCTAATGTGAAGCAAATCAATTTAGGCTAAAGGGTAATGTTTAGTTGGTGGGGAGTATGGATTTGCTTAAGTAACAAGGTGTCAGAGTATAAGTTGTAGGCTGTCATAATTGTCATATAATGCCATTAGACACACAAGATGAAAAAACAATCTATTCCATTTGATGGCAGAAATGGTTGAAATTGTGCTGAAGCATCCATAGTGGAATGTGTTAATTGAATGTTAATGGAGAAATGCATGGTTGGTGAAGATTGCTGTGTAATTATTGCATGAAATTTTACATGCTGTTTAAGCAGTTAAATTTTTTCTTGTCCTAAGAAATATGGCATAGAATAGAAATAATGACATAAGAAGCCTGAGTGGCTGCAATTGAATTTCATGCATTTTATAGTACATAAATGCTGAAATGAAAGACACTGATGTTTGGCTTCTGTTCTTTGTTGAAGTTTTAACTATTAACTTTCTACGGTTGAACTGGTGTTGTATTCCAGAGGTAAGAAAATTACCTGAAGTAGCTGGATTTTGCTCAATTTTTAAACCATAGCAGTTTTCATGTAGGATTCTTCTGACTGAGCACATTACAGGTAGCGAGGAGAGGCACAGGCAGAGAGAAAGAGGCAGCTTTTTTGTGTTTTACAGAGGAAGCCTGTGGGAGCATGTCGGGAGCAGAAATGACCTTCAGTGGTGGGACAGCAAGCTCTGCACTTGATTGGATTTTTCTGCATTGCAGATGCTCTCAGATACGTTGGTTGCAAACTAATGTTCCAAAAATGGACTTGGCTGTCAGGCCTTTTTCTAGATAGTTCTAGTCAAGTTCCGGATGTTTATAAGAAATTGTGGGCAGACATGAGGAATGATGTCAGCTCTGTGAGGCAGCAAATAGGAAGGGAATAGGATGCCAGCTTCCTCTTATGACAAGTGGAAGTTGGGTTTGATCTTCCACTCAATAAATCAATAATTTTGAATAAAGCTATTTGTATTCAAGGTTGTTTATCAGGTAGGCTAGAAATGATGAAGATAAACAGTTGAATATTGCTAAGAACATTTTAAAAATTAGATTTCACTGACTGAGGACAACTGCAAGTAGTAAACAGGTGTCAGGTTTGGGAGTCTCTGCATATGGAGAGCCTGATGGAAATGGGTTGCCTCTTTTGCTTTCTGGTTGTTCATATTGTTTGAAAGTACCGTGTTTTCTCTTTGAGAATGCTAGGAAGGAATCAGTGAGCTCTGCTTCACTGACTATAAGCTCCTCCACTTTGCAGGAGCTTTTGCCTTTCCAGAAACTCTGTGCATGTAACTGAGGTGGTATTTCATGGCCTAGATTTTAGTGTTTGCCTGTCTTTTCATCATACTCACAACTGTGTCAGTGCTGTCCATGTTTAGAATCTGTTTTACTTTTCCTTCCACTTGGCTAGGCTGTCATTTGGCATGCCCAAAGTGCTCTCTTGGATAGCAGTGCTAAAAAATGTACATATTCACCTTTTTCTGGTTCATTCTGTAAATTCCATTTCTATGGGCTCATCTTAGACTGGGTCAAGCAAGCCAATGGAAAGCCTTGTAAGGAACAACCCATGCCAGAGTGTCAGAAGTAATTTAACTGTGACTTTAAACAGCATAGCTGTCAAATTACCTGAAATTATCTGAAAATGCTCTAACAAAGCATGCACAGCATATTAAAAGGTATTAATCTTGGCTAGAGTGTGCCAGTGGTTTTTTTTCCCCATCTCTAAATGAAAACATTACTAGAAATATTTTCACTTGTGAAGAAAATCCAGCTGACGGTGCGGGGCTGTTGTATGGTTGGGGTGGAGTTCTGATGCCCCTTCCTTGCACGCTGTGGGCCAAGCTAAATCAGCTGATTTACCAGTTAACTCTGAGTGTGCACATGGTCTGCCCTGCCTAGCGTTGTGCATCCAGAATTAAGCTGCTAAGTGAAGAACACTGTATATACTGATCAAAACCACCCAATTTTTCCAGAAGTATTTTTGTAAGAAAGAATTAACTTTCACCACAGTTTGGTGTAAGAAAAAGAAATGCCCCCCTGACCTCGAACTAACAGCAAAACAACCCTTGCAAACGGTTTTCCAGCAGAGAACTCCTTAAGTCAGTCCATATTCTAATCTAACACTATACATTCCTTAGAAATAAATTTAAGAGCGATACCAGGATTTCTGGTTGTCTAGAAAAAGAACTCAAATTTCCATTTATCTATAGCAGGTATCAAATAGCACAGTAAGTAATTATCTTGGAATCACTACTTCTGTTTTTAAAATATAGCTTAGTTTGAAAATTTAGCTACTTATTGATGAACATTCTGATGTGTCTACAAATCTTAGTTACAGAAAAGATAGAAAAACAGCTATTCTGAGTATCATTCACATTTACAGCTTTTGTGGGAAGGCGAGTTCCTTGGGAGACTGAATCATGTAGTCCCCTGAACTTTTCTGGAAACTGTCTCATTGTTGGAAGTTTCTTGTTGTGTGAATGTTTAATTTGGAGCAGGGACCTTTGAAAATTTAGATTTTGTAGTTCATAACCACAGAAACACCGATTTTTTTTTTTTTTTTTTCCCCCTCTGGGCTAAATTCAAGCATTGTGTTAGCTCATATCACCCCACTGCAGTGTATTGGAATAAGGTCACAGCTGGAATTTGACCATGTGGCTGAAACGTGCTTTGCTTGTTGACAGTGTCTTCTCATTGTCAAGCTCATATTGCTGTGCACAATGCCTTCTGTGAAATAAAGCCTTGGAATTACAGTGGAAGTTTGTTCTGGACAACTGTATTAAAGCAGGGCTTTTGCAGCCACAAAGGAAGATGTGGCGGTACAATGTAACTTCATGAGTTTTTACTGGTGTCACTTGTAGCATTCAGCTGAATTGTGCAGTAGGGAGAACTTGCACATATGGTATCTTCAAAGGGTGGTTTAGGGCCTTGGCATCTCTGGTCTAATTGTCACTTTTAAAGGCTGACAACTTACTCTAGTCCTCAGAGGGGTGACTGCATTCATGAAAATAGTGAAGATGGACCACATGACAGAAACAACTGCTTGTTTTTTGGACCAGTGGGAAAGCTGGGAGTGCTTGTAAATCCCTGTGGAGAATGAGAGATGCCTTGGAAAGTGTCCTGAAAATTGGTTGTTTCAAAGGAGTGCCTAGTAGGGGGAATTGGAAAGCTATGGTGGAGCAGTTGCTTCTGGAAATGAAAGTTAAAGGGGAAAAAAACCTCCTTTGCAACTTGAAGATGAAAACCTTGGAGAAACTTGGCTTTGAGTAGAGGGCACAGAAGTCTCTGGGAGAACTATAAACCACCCCATGACCTTGAAGTAAGCTGCTGTGGTTTTGTGAGGGTGCATTTGGCTCCCTTGTGGCCAAAACCCCCCCAAATTGCCTTGACCCTGGTTGTTTTTACACTGGCCCTCTTTGCAGCTACTTCCACCTCTGAAATTGTTAAGAATATCTTTTACTGTCTCAGAATTGTAACCATTGGGCAGGTGAGCATGGCTAGGTGTCCCTTTCTTCCCTGAAGCCTGTTTTCTCTGAAGGTTTTCTGCAGCAATGACCTGTCAGTTCGACTGAACCACACATGTCAAGGCAGAAGGTTCTTCAGATGTTTCCCTGCAGATACAGCTGTTAGTTTATGCTTTTTATGTTATCTTGATTTTGTTGCTTTAAAAGTCTACTCTGTGATAGTTGTACAGCAGCCTTATACACACTTCCTTTGTACAGAGGCATTTCCTCTCAGCTCTGGTTTCATGTGCCAGTGTTACCAGATAACTCTTTGTCTTACCGTTTGTTGAATGTTCTCTTTGCTGCCTGTGCTACAAACAGGTTAGGATTGTTAACATTATACATACCTATATATCACGGGAAAATTATTGAAGAAAGAAAGGAAAAACCTTCACTCCTGTTTTTTTCCCCATCTCTTTCTCCTTGCTTTCCCTGTGACTAGAATTTCAGTATCATAATTTAATTGAAGTCATTCAATCACTTCAGGCATGCGTGTCCTTTGGGCAGGAGGCATAAAAGCTCAGAGACACGGACTGTCCATCATAAGGTTTTTTACTTCCCCAACTGTCAGGTTGTTGTGAAAAAATCTTCTCTGTCACCTGAATTTTTTTAAGCCTTCATTTCTGGGTCCATGCCCCTACGGACTTATACACTCAGGCTAATACTCTCCACATTCACAGATTTCTGTGCAGTTGCAAAGATAGGAGGTAGAAAGTGCCAGAATAGACGAGCCTTTCTCAAATGCACTGGCTAAGTTCTAGGCAATTGTGGAGATTTCTTCACATTTAAGATATACTGTATCCTTGGTCTTTTCCCTGAGAGGGAACCTCCCCCCTCCAGCAATTCAGAAATGTTTCAGAAGAATTTGATACTGTGGAATTGAGTATTTTACATTGCCAAAACTTTGTTCCTCTGCCTATTGTGTTTCTTGAAGCTACACTGATGTCATGGTGCATTTTTGTCTTCTATTTGATCCTAGAGTGGTACTTCTAAGTACAAGACTTGGTCTGTCATCTTCCTTGCCTTCAGCCTGAGGTGTCCCTTGTCACTTTCTCACCAAGAAAAAGTTTCCTCTGTAAGTATTTGCCAGTTGCAAGTTCAGGGCAACATGCCAAGTGGCAAATATGTCAACCAGAAGTGCAGCTCTTCCCACATGCTGCTCCCCATGCCAGTCCAAAAAGAGCGTTTGGCTTGGACATTCTTGCAGAGTTGCTTCCAAAAGCTTGTTGTCCATCTGCTCGTACAGCTAAGTGCTGTCCAAGAAGCCAGTAACACGTAGTTGTAGGAAACTTGAGTGTTAATCATTCATGAGAGCAGCTGGAGTGAAAATCAATCCAGAAAACAGCTCTGAGTTGGACTGCTCTGAATTTTCAGACAAGTCAGAACCTTTGCTTCCAGGGTGCACTATGACAGAGGTGGAATCTATCACTTAAAGCATAAAGAGGAGCACTTAAGTGTTATGATAAAACCCATTTAGTATCTAAACCACAGATTTAGAAACAGAGCAATGAAGATGCCAGTTGAATTCAGATATTGCCACTTGGCCTGTTGACCAGCTAAATGCTACCCACCAAAGTACAGTTGCATTATTTTACCAGTTTTCATGGACATGCTCACTAGCTCTGTTCATCCAAAATGGCTTACGTGTAACGTTGTGCTAATCATTTACTTGATGTTGGTTCATACATTCTGTGATCTGTGACCAAAATGAGTGTTACTGAGCAGGTGGTTTATTTGTTGCATTCAACGATCCCTTGTGTTCTTGGTAGACTCTTGTATTTTAATTTTAAGATCCGTTCCTTCTCACAGCAAAAGCTCTCGGGGTGGAAGTTTCAGACTGTTTTGCATCTCTGACTAGTGCCTGTTCTCTGATTGCTGGGTTCAAGCTGTGCCTGAGCTGTTGCATTACTGGACCTCCAGATCTGAATGTTACACATCAGCTTCATTTATCATTAACTGCAGTGGACCTGTGTTGGCTGTCGCTCTTCTCATGTGACATAACCCGCGTGTCTGCGACACTGAGGTCACTTGTCACCTATGTGCTAACTTGATCCAATAAAACCATTAAATGCAGAATTGGACACGGGTCATGATTATCAAATTTTGCTTTTTGTGCAAATTCTGAATGTAATGCTTTGGATTTTTGGCAGAGAATGGGGAAAAGGTTAGGGAGTGTTGTATGCAGTGACTCAAGGTCCCAAAACTTTGCTACATATTTCAAGTAGCCTGCACTCTAAGTTTTGGGTTGCATTCATCTTCCTTGTTAAATGTATTTTTCTGCCTAAAAGTTGAATATGGGCTTTGTATGCGTAGAGAATTAATACACAGGAAATTAATACACATGTCTTTTCTGAAGTGAGACTTTGGGATGAAAACCAGAGAGATTTTAGCAGAGCTGTTAAGACAACTCAACTGAGTTATAACAGTAATTCTCCTTTCAAAATCTGGAAGCAATAAACACTTCAGATGTGCTTTTCGAATGCAGTGGAATCAGTCCCTTGGGCAGACATTGTACAAAAAAACCCTTTGGCATTAACTTTGGATATCAACTGTATGTTATTGTGAAAATAGAGAAATGCAATATGCTGACTGGATCTAAGAATGCAGTGTTTTACCTCTTCCTTTCTAAAGCCTTAATTCTGTGCACACTGATGTTACAGTGTTTCAAAAAGACCAGATAGGAAAATTGCTTGATTTACTTGTGTTTTTTGGCTTCGACTTCAGGACAATGAATGGAAAATCAGTGAAAATATATCTTTCTGGGATCTCTATTATTCAAAGTGTTAAAATCACTTCATTCTTCCATACTAACAGTTTGATGTGTTGCTGACATGCTGACAATGCAGAGTAGTTCTGGTTTGGGTTTTTTTGGGTTTGGTTGGGGGGGTTTTTTGTTTTGGGGGTGGAGGGGGGGGGGTTGGTTTGGGGTTTTTTTTTAAGCCATGAAATCCTGCAGCTGTACAGGGCAACCATTGTAACTGCACTTGTCAGTGGTAGGTAAAGGGCATTGTCTCCATCTGCAGCCGCTGTGTTGCAGGTCTACAATCACCTTCAACAACTGAAACCAGCTCTGAGTGACTGAGATCGTTGAGTACTTGAAGTTTTTTGCAGTATTTAAGTAGCTTAGTTGACATCGAAGGCAAACAATGCTTTCTCTTCAGCAAATTGCCTCAGGGTGACCTGATTGAAGTTTCTTCACAGAATTTCTTCCCAGAAAGATTATGGGAGTCTGGGCTGGTGTGTGTAGGAAGCTTACAGGAGGTGACTTCGAGGTGAACCATAGTGAGGCAGGAGATTTGAAATGGAAGCAGCTCCAGTATGGAGGTGATTGGAAAGGACATTCCTTGGGACTTGACAGTCTGTGTGCACAGTTGTCTGACTTGGTTCAAGACCGTGTCAGTGCACACGTGTGATGGAGATTTGCTTTCTCCTTACCCGATTGAATAAACATCAAATATTTATATAAATATTTTTAAATATTTATACCCCCTTGATCTAAGATGTCCACATACCTAGAAGTAGGGGAAGCATCTTGAAAAGCATTATTTCGTGTTCTCCAAGGAAACTCAGGCCCTGTCTCATTCCAGAAACGTGTGCTTGGAAAGCTCAGTCTGTCAAGAGAAGGCATCTCTCCTTCATTTACAGGGAGGGAGGGGGGGAGTGAGGAGGAGGTTGAGCTTCTCATATTGTTGATTTCAATTAAGAGTACTAACAGCATGTATTTCTTAGGTATGTGTTTTCCAGCACTGCCTCTCCTTCCCCCACTTAAATAGCCCTTCCAGACAGTGTTCTCCCCTAGGACACCGTAAGTGCTGTTCATCCTGTCTGTGAGCACTGTAAAGCATCATTTTTGTTCTTCAGGGGACTTGAAGGGAAGTAATTAAAATGACAGGAAGTGCTTGGGACTGGAAGATTTATGTCTGTGGGAAGATCTTATGAAATTCAAAGCGTATTTTAATCAGAAAGAATTGATTTGGCAGCTGCATAGTTAAAGAAGTGCTGTTTCTTTCTGAAATGTTAACTTAATGTCTTCCAAGGCAAATCAGACAGAAAGGGAACTGCTTTATGCAGTTCTGGTATAGTGAACAGCAGTAATGTGTACACTCTGTAAGCATACTAAATTCTCAATCACTGAGGAACACTAATAAGTAGTAATGATTAAAGCTGCCTTTTAAATTCCCCCTCCCACAGTCACATCAAAAGACACGTACCTCCTTCAAGAAGTAAATGCAGGAGGTAGACACTCAGCTTCTTAATCTGTTTGATGTGTCTTCACTCACTTGCATAAATGGCTGTTATTTGGAGAGGGAAGTATATAGAAAGTAGTTTAGAAATGATGGTTAATGCTGAAATCCTATACAGGAGACTTGATACCAAGTCATGGTACTGGAAACATGAGCTTCAAGCATACAAGAAAATCAGCAAGTAGTGCCTTGGCCTTTACTTCCCCCAGAAATGGTTTATTGGATGTTCTCCACATGTTCTAGTGTTCTGAAGTTGTGTCTTTTCCCGAGTGCTGATGGGGTTTTCAATTCGGGGTGTACCTTGGGGTGTATCTATGCAATAGACTTCCTCCTGTTGGAAACTTCTCGCCTTGCCTGTGTTGAAAATGCGGAGTGTGCTGATATGATGGAGTGTGGAGAACATCTAGCTGAGGTCATGGTGAGATCTGCAACAAGGCCCTGTGTGCTTGCACATCGAAAGTAACAACATATATGCACATGTGTGTATGTATATAGAGTTGGCCCAGAATCACTTCCCCGCATATCTCAGTGTAGCTGCATTTTGTTTGGTTACCTGGTTTCATTCTCAGGAGGTCTAGGACTGGTAGTGTTTGTTTGTTTGTAGGTCTCTGTAATGCAGACTGGCCTGGTCTGTCAAAGGTTTGTTGGTGTGCTAACAGAAAGGAATTTGTTTTGTATCATTCTGGTTTGAGTTCAAAATACTTTCTCACTCCATACCTCATAAATTTATACGCTAGCATGAACTTTGGATACTTAGTATATTTGTGATTCAGTGTGTTTCCTTGCTGGGATAGTTAATGTGTTGCCTAAATGAAGTGTTTAATGACTTGGTGGGAAGATAAGGAAATTTTACAAACCACTCTTTAAAAAGAGTCTCTTCAGTCTACTGAAGTAATGAGGATAATATAAAAATGGAAAACCCAAGTTTTATGTCTGTTGAAGCTGAGTTTCCAACACTTTGTGTCTGGACTCTGAACCATTACTGTACTAACCCTTTGGATATAAACATAGAGCAGCCCAGCTTTCGAGGAGCATGTTTGGAAAGTTGGCAAACTTCCTGTAAATCATGCCAAAGACGTAAATTGTATGTTTTGTGTGCTGCAGTGTAAGTGGGCCATAGTTGTGTTGTGAACAGATTTAGCTGGCAAACTTTGTTAACTGCAGACAGCTTGAGCATTACACCATTGGAATGGCAGGTGCCCTGTCTTGGTAACACACTGAAGAAATTGTACCAACAGCAAAAACCTGGTGCTGTTTTGCTGTGGGGTTGGTTTTTTTTCTTCTCTCTCTTTTACCTGCCCACTGAAAGATTACTTTTATTATTTTATTGCCTCTTCAGCTCATGCACCAACCCTGGATGTGAAATCTCAACTCCTTACAGCCGTATCGCCAATGACTTTATTTGCAGGTATTTAGGCAGAAGTGGATGATGAATTGCATGTCATCATTCAAGGTGGAAGTGTTCACATTACAGACAGTCTCACTGGGGATTGGGAACACAGACTCTCATATCCTGGATTGATATGCCTTTTGGGATAAGTAGTTTGAAGTGAAATGTGAACCTACTGTAGAATATTGAGGAGAAATGTTTGAGGCCTAAGTGATTCATGGCCTAAAAACAAAGAGTGCAAGTTCCCATATTGTTTTTACAGTAGTTGCTTATGACAGCTGCATTCACACTTTTTCATAAAGATCATGTAAAATACACTATTTTTTATTTATATTGCCATAAGAGGGCAGAAACTCAACAGGTGCCACTGAACCAGTGAATCTTTGCATTGGATTGCTGAATAACTGATTCTGTAATGTATGGCACCATAAATGGATGAGAAATCGATTAATTTTGATTTAAGTACACATTTGGATATTCAGAGTGTACAGTGCCACAGCATGGGAAGAAAATAGGCACTGTGCTGAGGGATTTCTGCTATGTGGGCTTGTGTTCACTGCTCAGGTGTTGGTATCCAGCAGAGCACTGCAGCTGTTCTAAGGCAAGCTACACTTGCTGTTCTTAGGAAAGTTAGGCTTAGCGTCTTGTTTACATTTGTTAAACTGCTTGCAGACTGTTTGGAAATAAAGGATAACAGTAACATAGGCTTCAAATTGTAAAAAGTTAGAAACTACAGTTAGTGTGAACGGTACCTTGGTGAGGAAAGTGCCATGTACTCATTTTTGAGGACCTGTTGTTTTGCATCTTTACCTGTCCTTTTCAATTACTATATATTGTATTGCACAGTTGTAAATTATGTATTTAATTCTGCTTTTAAAAGACTGTATTCTAAGCTCAACTCTGTAGCCAGAGATTTTAGAATAAATGAAGAAACATTGATGATGGCTGTAGTTAACTCCTCACAGATATTGCAAGTCTGGCACACATGGTAGTGGCTGGTACTTGTCACTGTGTGGCCACCTCCTGTAGTGGTGTTGGGAGGGTGAGGGTCACTCACATCATGACAGGAGAATGGGTGTGTTTGACACGTGGAACCTTCCAGTGCATGAGTTCTTAGGAGGGCGAGAGGGCCTGGCTGCCTTGTGCTTCACATCATTTCTGTGCACCCAAGTCAAACTTACTGCCTCTCATCAGAGGAGAGGCTTTTCCATTTGATGCCAACAAGATAAACTGGTCTGGACAAACACATTTTAAAGCACTTACTAAGGGTGACTGAATGTGAATATTTGCTGTAGCTTTTTCTGTAGTAATAGCCGTAATAAAAATCATACTAAGAAAAAGATTGAAAATTACCATTTAACTTTAACCATAATAGGACTATAACTTACTTTAATCAAGGTTTTGTCTCTTTCTCCTAGACAACAAAATTGGAACCTTTTTAAATTTACTTAGAGGGGAAGCTGGAGTTCAGAATGAAGTCTGAATAATAACTACTCCTTTATGAAACACTATTGACTGCTCTTGAAGAGCCCTGAACAGCAGGCAAGTAATATTTGCTTGACAAAAAGTTCACATTCATGAAAACAGATGAACATTAATCACAGGAAGTTGGGTCAGCAGCATAATGTAAGAGATGAAATTTGCATAATTTTGAAAGTTAATCTGAGTACAGTTGAGTTTAAATGATCACAACAGGTACTTTTTTCCTGCTGTATACAAAAATGAAGCCTTGAGAAGAGATTAATGCCAAACTTTGCACTTGTGTTGCAGAATTTGTTTTACCTTGTCAGACTTCCTCAAAACTATTATCCCAGATGTGCAGCTTGTTGTAGGACTGATAAACAGAAGCTGGAAAACAGTAGTTAGGATCTGATAAGAGTGAAGCAATGATAGGTCCTGAGGGGCTGAAAGCTGAGTTTTGGCAGACCAGTGCAGGGATGAGCTACCACCATCTGTGAGGTTCCCAGAAAGTCTGGCTTGAACCACCACTTCAAAAAACCTCACAGTTTTTAAGGAGTAACATTTTGTTCCAAGTAGGGAAGAATTGTATTTGAGAGTGTAGCTTCATATGGGGGGTAGTCAAACTTGCCTAAATGCTGAAAACCTTGTGCTAGGTGAATTGTGATTATTTATGAAGTAGTCTTGAAGCAAGTTAACAGAGGCAGGTAAGGAGGAACTAGAACTTGAAGAAGTCACACACTACAGAATATCTAAATTAGCACCAGTCTGAAACAGCCATTCAATACCTTTATTATGTGCAAGAAATGCAGTTTGGAACTTGATCATAGAACTAAGCTTCCCAGTGTTCCAGATGACCTAAACTAAACTTCCCAATGTCCCAAAGTGACTGTTCTCCTGTCTGTAGCTTTAAAATATTTAGCTATTAGCAGATTCATTTAGCAGAGGTGATACAGTAAAGGGGTGGTGAATGCCAACAGGATTAAAACACATCCTGTGTAATGGACCATCGATTTGGATTTGGTTATGGTTAAAAATCCCCAAGCCCACACAATCAAAGAAGCACAAACAAACAAAAAGAACACCCCACAAAACACAGCATAGAAAAAACACACATCATAAACCCAAAGGAAATACATGGGCAGAAATAGCTTCTACATTCAGAAACTGTGGTATGAGTCGATGCTGGAATTTACCTGTTTAATCTCAGTGAGCCTGTAATCCAAATGCTACTGAATTAAACTGTTATCACCAAGAATTTAGAGAATGCAGAATACCTATGAAATATGTATAAAGGCAAAACTGTAATTTGCTTCTAATTCATAGTGTAATCTGCAGTAGAATTGAGAAAAGCACTGAAGTGGAACATTCTTTATTCAGTTTTCTTGTTCTATAAATAACATCTATCACTAGCATTTGAACTAAAAGCATTTCATAGAAATGTAGCTGCAGCTAAGGAAGAAAAACAAGGAGAGATGGGGAGGTGACTACTGTTAAGAAATACTCCAAATATTCCGAACACCCTGTGTAAACTTCTGGAATTAGGTGCTTTATGCACTCATTGCTCCCACCCTCCAATAGATTGTAAACAAATCTCGGGTTCAGGGCAGCTGCTTTGCTGACTGGGCTTTTGGGCAGTCTGGTTCCATCTCTGACTACATTCCAGGAAGTGAGGACAATAGAATAAACAAACAGTGATTAATGGTTTTTTTAGGGTCTCTTTAGCTCCCTGTTGATAAGTAAAAAAATATATGGCTGCTTCAGCAGTAATTAACCCACTTGAAAAATGAGTGTTGTTTCCACAGTCACATTTGTTCCAGCTAGTCTTAAGATATATCATAGTACAAGCAACTTTTGTTTGCTTCAGACTCCACAAGATACATTCGTATTTCTACTCCTAAGTATTCTGATGACTTAAAATCTACTATTTAAAATTAATTTGTCATTTTGAAACATGGTATTCTATTCATTGGATTACTCTGGTAGTATGTGCAAATGAATTTTGTTTCTTCCGTTGATGTAAAATGTTAAGACAGCAGTTGCTTTACCTCCTTCCTTCCCAGTCTCATTAACACTTAAATGAGTAGATAGACCCTCCTGATAAACTACTGAAAAATAAATTTCTAGTTCCCCATGTTTGGTGTACAGCTTGGAAAAAACAAACTATTGGGGTGGTTTCTTTTGTGTTTGTATGATTTTTTTTTTCTTTTTTAAAAGCAGTGATTCTGTTTTAGAGCTGTGTTTGAGAAGAGCAAATTTCAAAGCAGTTCCACAACTATTTAAATCACCTTGATGGTAACAACATGTATGGAACTGGAACATTTATCTGGGGGCCTTTGTGTGGTGTAGCTAGAAAGAAACAATATTGGGATGGCCACTTCATTCTCTGCTACATCTGGTTTTGTTCTTTCCTGGCTGTGCTATGTTCCACAGGCATTCAGTTTTTGGTACGAGTCCAGAAAGTGTCAGCCTTCACTGATGGTTCTGAGTAGAGGTGAAGATGCCTCCAGCTGGTGCTTTGTGCTTACAGAACATGGGGACTTGAAAGGGATTCTGGTGTCTTTGTTAACAAAGGACTGAAAACAAAGACAGGTAGCAGCTGCAAATGACTGAACTACTTCACAACTGCACTTGAAACATTTTAGAACTTTAACATATATGCAGGTATGGAGAAGGACGTAGTGAGGTCCAGGATAGGGCGGCTGGTGAGTTTATGGGCTGTACTGAACAGGAATTTGGCATGTTACTGTAACACAGATGCTTGCCTTGCAGATCAATCCCTTGTGCCCTGAAAGAGCCCCCTAAGGGATGGATCAGATATGCAGATGTTCTGTGTGGTGAACTTGCCTTTATCCTGATCTTAGCTTTTAGTAGGAAACTCATGAGGTGCAGGCTGCTGGCATACCTTTAATTAGATGTAATTGTACATTATTTGTGCATTACTGGAGACTTGGCAGGCATTGAAAAGTTGGATGAGTGTGATCAGGCATCTAAATTTCAGAGTAGCAAACCACTGCATCGCCAGTTTTAATGCAGGTGATCCACTGGGTGCTGAAATAATTGTCTTAAGTATCCTGCACTTACTCTGACGTGCATTAGATCTGTTAACCTGCAGTTAATAGTTGTGTTGGCATAGAGCTGATGTTGCTTACAAGTCCACTGAAAGAAAAAAACCACTTTTCTAAGCATCCAAGACAAGAAAAACATTCAGTGATGAAATTGTTCTATCAAAAATGTTTTTGCCAGCTTTGGTTGGTTAAAATTTGCAAGAATTGTTTTGTTGCTGTGGGCTTTTCTCACCTGAAAGGTGTTCCTTGCTATGCAAGTGGATGCACATGTAGCTTTATTCTTTAATGTCCTGCTCTTTCTAAATTGATGCATAAACTGGTTTCAAATTTGGATAGCTGCTGTGGATCAGAACTGTGTTTGAAGTTTCAGTTTGTTCAAGACATCTAAAAGTGGAATGAGAGCTTTCCATAACTGCACACGTGCAACACAAACCTTTGCTAGCAGCAAGACCTAGGCCTGGCTAATACTGTGCCTGGAGGTGTTTGGAGATACTTGGAGAGAAGCTGGTGTTTATTTCAGAATGCTCTGGGGGTTCAGGATTGCTAAATGGCTTGTGTTCCAACTGATTTGCCCATCCTCATGATTATTAAACCCCTATGATACATTAGCTTTTGTTTAGGGTGAAAACTGCCAAATTATCCTAAGAAACCTGGGGGGGGAAAGGAAAACAAAGTCTAATAAACAAAGCCTGAAAATATCCAAACAAGAAAACCCACCTCCTCAAAACAGCCAAAGCCTTGAAACAGGGTTTGTCATGTTTTAGAAACGAAACTCTGTTTTTACCTTTTTTTTGCAATCATACTTTCAGAAGGGAGATTGCCCAGAGAGGCCTGAGCTGTGCTGCTTTAGGCTGTTATTCCACACAGGGACAGTAAATGATGGAAAAGCACAGTTAATGCAAAATGAATGGCTTGGAGAGGTCAGTGTGATTGTTTAATTTATGTTAACACTCAGACTTGTGCTACAAGTGTTTTCATAATTGACTGGGCAGTTTCAAAGTGTTTACCTGTAAAAACTCAAGAATTCATTTATTAGGAGCTCATATGTGTGAGTCATTTAGAAGCCTGGACTAAATTTTATTTTCCTGAACACAAAGACATTTTGGCAATACAAATTCTGACTCTGAAAGGGAAAAGGAAACTTACAACTTCCTGAGTTGTTTTCTTTCCAGTGTGTTGACAGAGAAGATACTTGAAAAATAGAAATTAATGGACTGGGGATAAGAAAATGACTTGTTTGTATCTTGTGTTACAGGCCTGGTTACTGGAAGCCTTCCATGTGATCAAACAGTCCTTTCAGACACACTTATTTTCTATTAAATGAAGTTGAATTTTGAGGTAAGGTCCTGTTTAATTGTCTTTGTTATGCATATAATGACATAAAACCTACAGTAATTTAAAAGCTTGTATTAGTATAAAATTTTCTTTAGCAAGTATGTGAAATATATACTTCTGTGGCTGTGTTTATGAAGAGGGAAATTAAGCTGAAAAATAAATGTGATGTATGAATATAGAAGTGCCAAGTAAATATTGTAATTAACAGCCTGGAGATTAACCTGACCATGACAGACATTGACTGTTTTGAAACAGTTGCCAGGGAGACTGGAGAATATGATCATGTAATAAGTGATTTCTCTAAGCCTTAGGAAAAAGGGCCATGCCTTTCATTGGTATGAAACAAATAGCTGAGAAGATGACTTAACTCTTTCATCTGAATACATGTTAGAGGTGGCAAAAAGAACAAGGAAAAATCATTACTAGAATAACTTCACAGATAAATTACCATTTCTGTACTGTAATGCTCTCACAAGGGAATGTCACAAAGTGGTAAAATTGGCTTTGGGCAAGATGTTGATAAATCTCACTCCATGTTCTTAATCTGTTGGAGTTACTTTGACCTTGTCCACATTACTGTTCTAAATGTGTCTCTGGCTTTGACTGCTCATCTGGAAATGGTGCTTGAAATACTGAAAGGTCACTAATGGAATTTTGTCCTGCAATTCTGCATGTTTGAAAAATGTCTTTAGTGAACTTTCAAAGCAGCCTATAATTAAAGCAGCATGTCAGTTTATATCAGATATGTCTAAAGACAAGGTTAAATGAAGGTGGTTTAGGTACATCTTGAAATAGGCTTTGCCAAGAACAATAACAAAAAATCTGAATTTAGCTTCAACCACTTGAAGTCAAGCTGACTTTGAGCTTATTGGTAAGATGTGCTCTTTCTGAGCACATTTGGTGTAGGAGGAGGTTTGACTTGAGATTAGCACACAGTTGGCAGTGTACTAGGCTAAGTATCATCTAATTGACATGTAATGTTTGCACACACTGTTACACCCTGATAGAAGTTCAGCTGTGGTTCATGATTTCTTTGTTTCTCTGTCTCTGTTGTAGAAGTAGTGGATGTTTTGGGGTTCAATCCTGTTCCCTTCAGAAGTTTAGGTTTTTCTTGAATTTGACCCTGTTCATAAATTTTTGTAAGGATGACACTTGTCATTTCTGTCCTTCCTTATCCAGTAGTTATGAGCTTTTCCCTTGGGGGTATGGAGTACTCTTAAAGCTGGAGCTCAGTCTCTGTGTTGTCCTGTGTCGTGGCTGTGACAGAGATGTTGATTTGATGGGTGCAAGCACACTGTTCTTGCTCAGCTTTTCTGTTTTCATTAGTGTTGCTGATTCTGGTGGTAACTGAGCCTTCTGCAGTCTATTGCTTAATAGGTCTGTTTCCTTTCCTCGGCTACTCTTTTTTTGTCCTCTCTACCCCTCTGTAAGCTGTACTCCAAATTCTTTAGACTAGCCATTCCCTGTTTGTTTCTTCTGTTGGAAGAAGTGTTCTAATTTAATGAAAAATAATTTAGCAATCAAAAAACAGAGTCTGACATCTCTGCCAGAACCTGAGGTTCAAAAATGTTTCCAGCTGGCCTTTCAGAGGGTGTGAAATGGTTACATTTTGAAACACCTTGTTATTCCTTCCCTTCCCTCACTGTTCAGATGATGGCATCAGGAAAGGAAGGGATGATGCACTAAGCTCATTCAACCTTGCTGCAGTAGCATCAGCCAAAGCATTGGTATTCGAAATATTGTAAACTATGACTGGTAACTGTGTGTGTAGTAAATCTCTAGTAGGTGATGGAGGTTGGAAGAGCAAGGAAAGCTTTTTTTAGTAGCTATTTAAACCCATTGGGAGGAGATTGCATGATCTGCTGTTTTTCTGTTTGGCATGTTCTATGAATACACACAGTCTACAACTCAGATGGTGCAAACTGTTGCCTTGGTTCTCCAGGATCATGATGACAGTTCCATGTGGCCACCTTTCTAATGAGGGATGTATGTTGGATTAGGATTGCTGTCTTCACTGACATGCAGATTTTTAAATGTTTACTATTTTTCTGTAAACCCTTTTATCTCCATGACATGAAAATTGATAAAGAATGATGAGTTATTAAAACAAATTGTGTTAATCTCATGTTGATACCAAATTGTGATTGCTTGTGAGAAAAAATTGTCTGGATAATACTACAGTAGATGGGATAGAGACCCAAGTGTTTAAAGAGGCAGAAATGTAACTGAATTAATTATAATTTAGATTTAAATAGTGCTTGGCTTTGTTTTGAGTTCTCCAATAGGTATTATTAGGCAAAATGTGTGCTAAAGTAGTGAACTTACCTGATGCTGATGGGGAACAAACCCCAACCTGTTGAGCTGTTTGAGTTGATATGGGTTGTTCCTCTTATTTGTTTTGTGTACTTGGGTTTTCTAAAACTTGTTTAGTCTGCTTGCTGTAGGAGAATGAGAGAGTCATAGTTCAAGTTTCAAAAACCACTTCACATTCCCAGGTATTCTTACTGATCTTAAGCAGTGTCCAGTGGCTTGGCTTCTGACATGCTGCATTTTGATTCAAGAATCAGCTCAGCTGCCTGTGGAATAGTTCCAGTGCATGTAACCCTGTAAAGCAAGGGTTGAAGAAATGCCATTAAGTGAATTGTTCTGGTGGGCTCAATTCACCATGTGATCCTGGACAATCTGCCTCTTTATGGAACTTCCAACAGCAATATTGAAAGATTCAGAGAGGAATTGCATGTCATAGTTGACATGGTTCACTTGATGGCTTTTCAGGATTGTTATTGCAAGTGTCTCTTTGGCCAGTCATTTCCAGTGAGTTGTCATGTACCTTCTTTACTAAAAACACCATGCTGTGATTCCTGTCTGAGGCCTCTTCAATAACATTTTGTGCCAAGAGAGAGTTGGGTTGGGTTGAATCAGTAGGATCACTGTTCTTGTACAATTGTTTTTGCAAGAAAAAATTTATGCTCAATTTCAACACTGGTAACACTCTGCATAAGTGACACCAAAAATGTATCTTCAAGTCTGAAAAAGATCTGTGGGAAGCACTCAGAGTTTTTTTCATTTTGACTCCAGGCCCATAACCATATGTTCTGTGGTTCATATTAGGATTCCAACAGAGAATCGTTTTGCTTGCAACAAATTCTGTTAAAAGTACTGCTGCCAGTTTGATTGTTAGGTTGATGTTGACTCTTCCAGTTTTAACCTCTGGGCTTTTTTTTGTCTTAGCCTAGTTTGGGCTTAGTGTCAGCTGGGTAATTTTACTCATGTTTCTTTTGTTTTGTGCTTAATTCTGTTTCAAAGAGAGATGTCCATGATGGCAGCAGAGTTCTGTTTACACAAGTTTAGACAACGCTGGAAATGACTGGCCAGAATGTCTGTTAGCTGTTGGAAAAACTACAATAATACTTGTTGTTAGTCACAGTAAAAGGTGCCTAAGCAAAGAAATGACTCTATAAAATATCTTTACAGATCAGAGAATCAAATACCTAAAGTATTAAAACATTAGTAATCCTTTTAGAGTTGGTTGTACCATAAGGTTTCTTTATATGTGTTCTGATACAGTCTGATTCTTAATTATGATTTTCTTTAATCCTGTATTAGCATGTAGTAGCTTATTAAATGGTCATATTTTTACCTCAGAGTAAACCCTAAGATTTTGTCTTTGGCATACTTACCTATTCTTGGGTTCTTACTGACTTCTCACAGTGGTCTATCAGCAGAATGTTTTTCTTTACTTTTTGACCAATATTTTATTATTATAACCGTGATATGTATCTGACCTGTATAAATAGCACATAGCAGTGGGGTTTAATGAGAAGACCAGAATCATCAATATCTGATGCTGGTTTATATTTATCCATAGTGTATTATGGAAGTCAGCTTTAGGCTGCTTGCTGAGCATTTGGGGTGGTGGGGGTTTGTACTGCTATGAGAAGTTCTGGGTTTATATTCTGGTGGGAAAGACAGATAGTATTCACTATTCCCTTGGCTGCCTTTTTATTTGATTTTTTTGTTTGTTTGTTTAAATCACTGTCTTGGAACAAAAAACACTATGGAAATGAGTATTTTCTGTGACAGTGGTTTTGCTAGAATTTGTATTCCTGACAAACTCAGATCCTGAAGTTTTAAATAAAAATGGTAGCTCAAGCTACCATTTGGATTTGTCTTGAACTATGTGATTTTAAAGTGCACTACATTTTTCTGTATATGGCTGTTTTAACATAGAAGGGATTTTAGTGCGTTCTGTGTACTTGAACAGAGAAGAATTGGGTTAGCTTGCCTAAAGAGTAGCAGTAACTTTGACTGGGACCCACTTTGCCATGCTTTCCCTGATATGAATGACAGTCGCTCTCTAAACTGTCAACCTGAATTTCCACTAAATGACTGAGCTCTGTACCAAGCCTCCTGCTTTTCAAATGGGCCTGCAAGAAATAACAGTTTTCCAAGTCAGAAATCCCTTTGTCTTCATCCTCAATTTGTGAAGATTCTAGATGAACAGATGAGGCTTATCGTGGAGATTATGGTTTGCTTGCCAGCATGACTATCCAGTTGTGTGAACTCCTCCACGTTCTTCTGGGCTTACTTAAATAAGTGCAATGCTGACTTGCTAGACTACAGTTGCATTCATTCGAATAACATTTTATAAACGTTTATTTTTTTCTGCCTCACTTCCTATTTAAGTGATCTGCTTTAAGTAATTGTATTAATTGATTTTTGGGACAAATGGATCAAAACCTACCGAGAGCAATTTCAGTGCCTGTTAAATCCACCATTTCAGATGGAATCAATGAGAGCAGAGAACTATTCCATATAAACCCCATCACAGGACTGGCAAAAAAATTACTGCCAGTAGTTGCTACACTAATTTTCTTTTGTGTAGCAAGACTTTTTGGGAAGACTCAGCAACCCCATGTAATTCTGGATGGTGATGCTGATCAAAATGATCAATGTGGAGTGATTTCAGTAGCTAAGTGGATTTTATGTTATGAAATAGTTCAGCTTTTGTAACAAATAAAGAAGGTTGGTTATAAAACCTGTAAGAAACTCGAGCAGCCTGTTACTTTCCTTCATGTTCCCGAAGGGAGATAATCAAATAGAAGTGTATGAGGTAAATGTCGACTGCTGTTCTTCGTAAAGGAAATGATCAAAAAGTTCCTGGGCAGCATCAGATGATGTTCAGGCAGGTGGAAGGAAAGCAAAAGAAGAATCTATATATGATTTACCATGATGGTTTATCTGGGACTTTGCAATACTATTTCTCTGCCAAAACATGTCACTTAAGAAATGAAGTAAAATAGAAAATGCAGAGTAATAGACCACAGTGGTTGAACCCAAGAGGTCATATCCTAGCTGTGTCATTAAATGACTCAAGTAAGAACTCTGAGTGGTTTATTACATCTGACTTTGTGGTGCCTCCTGAGAATGGCAGGTGGAGCTCAGAAGTTTGAGTGGTGGCTTCAATTAATTCAGTGATGGGGGGGGGAAAAAAAGCATTGAAGTGAGTGTGCTCAGAGGTTGTAAACTTCGACATAAAAGCTTTAAAATTGTCCTTCAAAACATTACAGTATTTAAGCAGTTGAAAATAGTGTGAATATACAGAACTGTGTTAACAGCCCACTTTGTAGTTCAACCTATTACTCTTCTTAGTGTGATTTAGAATCTGGGTGAAATGTTTCAAATAGTCACATCTGCTACTTTGGAAAATCCGTTTTCTGTTAGCTGAACTTTTCCACAGAATAGGAAGTATTTTTAATTTTCATTTATTTTTCTTAACCTATAGTTTACTTAGGTACTAGAGATCAGAAAATATATTTGAAGTTGTATAAACACATAAGAATATGTCCCACTGTAAGCAAGTTGCAGTGCTTGAGATGGACCTAGATTAACCTTACAGGAGTTGGGTTTAAAAAACTAAAGCATCCATCCAAAACCCAACAACTAACCCTTTAAAAAGAGGGAAAAAAGCTCTCAACCAAACCCACACCAAATAAAAATGTCTTCTATACATCAGATACTATTTTAGTAGTAGTCTGTGCATATATTTACCACTGTCCTCTCAAGGACTCTGGGACAGGAACCCAGCCAAAAGGATGTGATTCACTTCTGATTTCTACAGAAACTCTTGTTTCTGGTTTTGGTTTTCTCTTGCAGTGTTCTTGCAAAATAGGAGCAAAAGCCTGGAAGGCCTTTCCAAAGACATGTCATTGACTGCTATAATGGAGGCTCTTGCTCCTGAGGCTTGTGATTTCTCTGTTACAACTAGCTGCAGTCAAGCTCTTCGCTTATCTTTATCTAAAAACTGTTTCAGCTCTGTTTGGGACAGTGACATTCCTCCTGTAGCTCCTTGTAATTCCCACTTCCTTTTCAAGATACATACAAGCAAGTTAGTTTGCAAATATGCCTTTGGACTTAAAAAGCAAGCTGAAGTTGAGTTACTAATAAGCTGACTGTCCTATAAACAACTCTTAATTATGCCCAAATATTGTGGTCTCTTACATAATTCTGCTTGAGGGAACTTCCTTGCTGGGTTCTTAGCGAAATAGATGCTGTTGCTGTATGACCATAAAGCGTGAACTGAGAATGGTATCTGTTAGTGCTTACCAATAATTACAGACCGCTTTCATAGTAGCCCTTCAAAGCTTGCCCTGGTTCATCTCTTGTTTTGCTGTGGGTTTTTTTTTCCAAGTAGTTTGTTTGTAAAATGTGGTACTGCGTGCTACAGATAAATGCAGTGAATTTTCCGTGAGCTTCTTGTAGTTTTTTTTAAGGTAAACTTGCTTATCAGCGTGTGTGGTGTGTGTATACGGCCACAGTGCTTGAGCAGGGATTTTCCTGGGGCAGGGGGATGTGTAAGAGTTCTTGCATTGTAATTGTCTGTGCACACTTGCAAACAGAATAAATGATGTTTAGTGCTGTACAGTGTTAAGTTCCTTGTATCCTAACTGATGAAAGGAAGGGTTATGCTTTTTTGCTTGCTTGATCAAGCTTCAAGACAGTGTGTGGTGTCTGAGGTTGTCAGGCTACTTCTGGACCCTCTAAGTTCATATCTTTGTACTTACTGCCCATTTAGAACATCAACTTGTACTCTATTGGTTTACTGCACCTGCCTTCATCTTTGAGCTAATTAAGAGGGAAAATGAGATAGTTTTGTTTTCTTTCTGACCACAAGAAGAGATTCTAACCTTGCTGACAAGACACAACTTCCAGTCCGGTGTTTACAAGTGTGGGAGTGATAGTTATCCCTGGAAGCACCTCAACACCATTCCCAGTGGAGTGGCAATGACCAGTGATGACATCTTCACAGTGTCTTGTCCAGCAAGGTGTTGATGATGGCCTTGCTGTGACCTGTGGGCATACATTTCAGGCATGCAACCCACAGATGATACTTAGGCTCCTGTACCGTGCTCTGGTGGAGAATCAGCTTAGTCTTTAAGAAAGCCTATTAATGACAGCCCTTAAACCCCGTTAAGAGCATTGTGGGATAAATGAGTTACAAATTGACGGCGATGGAGCACTAAAGAGAGGGCTTCTTGAAAGGTGCAGTGTCACCTCTTGTATGATAAGATGCTGACCTAGGTGTCGTTGTGAGTTTATAGTAAAATGGGTGTTGGTACTCTCTGTGCCTGTGCAATCAGCTGCCTCTTTGGCTGCTTTGTGGCTCCATTATCCTCGATTTTTGAAGGATGATGCTTTCATTTGCCTTCATAATTTTGGAAGTATACAAAGCTATCAGTTCATCTGGCTTTGTGCTTCTGAGTGCATTTTGCTCAAGGAGGTCTTGACAGGCATCAATCCACTAAACAAGTATTTCATATGTACAATAGAATTGGATGTTCAGCCTCTGTGAACAACAGAAAATGTCATGTGTCCTGTATTGCCGGTGCCCAGTGCCAGCAGAGGTAGTTGGTGGCAATACTGAAAAGAATAGAGGACTTCTGTTCCACTGGATTTGGTTACAAAGTTAGTCTAGTATAAAAATACATAGCTTTGCCTCTACTAGCATGTACATATACAGGCTTTTAGGCTGTGAGAGTCTCATGACCTAGATTTGTGTTTGCTCAAGCTTGAATGAACCAGTTAAGAAATATCTTCGGGGAGACAGACCTTTACTAAATCATGGCAGAGCTTTGCTTTTAACCATAGCTCTGGCAGTGACGACTCTCCTTTAACTGGATGGGTGTGGTCCATGTTTGGCAGTGTCAGTGATGGCTGTTCCACGTTTCCTGGTTTTGAAATGCAGGTGGTTTTGGGCTGTGTTACCTCAACGCTCTATTGGCAAGGATGTGAAATGAAAGGCAAAGAAATGCTCATACCCTCATGGCATTGAGCTGACATTTTGCATTCTCTCTTTGCTTAGCATTGCAATTCAGAGTATCCAGATAAGGTCATGGCTTCATCAGCTCAGACACCACAGATATGAGGGCAGGAATTTAGGCTGATGAGAAGGTGAATGATCAGGGAGGTCAGTGTGCACTAACTGCTCTGCCCTCTAAGTCCCCTTTCTCCCACGCATCTTTATTCTGCTGGTTTGTTTTATGCTTTTGGCTTGATGGTAGTTGATTCCTGTTGAAATTACGTGATGCAAGCTTCTGTCCTTGTCAGTATTTGGAGAAACAGCCATTAACCTTGTGTTACATGTCTCTTGAGAGGCCTTGTAAAAGGCTTCTTGAGGTAACTCTGCTGCCCCTTGCCTTGGTCTGTCTCTGTGTACAGCAGCTGATGAGGTAATTGTAATGTCAGTGCCACCCTCCCAGTCTAGCAGAGCTGGGCTCTCAGGTACAATTTAGTTTCTTGGGGAATCTTTTCTGGAATTTCTGAAATTGTGGTTTTATTATGTTAGTTATCTCAGCAAGATACTGTGGAATGGAGACCTGTTTTGTGCATTACCTGAGGCTCACATTCAGAGTATTGATTTGACTTGTGAAGTTTTCGGTAGTTTAGATTGGATCCTACACTGATTTAGTACTCACTTAATGAGCTGACAAAAAATCATGGAAGCTTTCTAACTAGGGCAAGTCTGAACTTGATCATATGTGTGTCATCCATCTCAGTGCTTTTAACATTTTAACATAGACACATTCACAAACAGCAGACAACTCATTTTTGCATGCTGTTAGAGAAGGCTTTTTAAGGAGCTGCTTGGGAAAGCCATTTGTTGGTGAATCAGAAGCTGGGACAAGGAAGTTTGAGAGTAAATCTTTGCAAAAGCTGTTCATTTACTATGGTAGCACAGACAGTGTGTAGAAATTACTGTTTAGTTAGAAAAAACTTTTCTGGGAATTACTTTTGGGACTGCCAGAGGAAGAGGTGCAGTAGGATATGAACAAGTTTGTTTGTTACTCAGCTTTGGCAGTCCTGCTAGGTGTTGGTTTGTTCTGTTTTGCTTCTCTTGAATGACACCAGGAGGAAAAGCAATTTTAAATTAATTGCAGTGGAAATTAAGGGTGGGTGTGTTTTGGCATCAACTTTCTTCCTGTTAATTTGGAGACGTTTCTCAAACAAATATATTGGAACTTTTGTTTGAATTATTAGTTTTTGACTTGCAATAGGCAATTTACAGATTTATTTAATTTCGGGGAAAATAGACTTAAGATCTTTTAATAAATGTTTCATCAAAGAACTTTTTTTTGTATTTAATGTTCAAATTGTTTCACTGAAAATACCTACAAGATATGAAGAGATGTTTAGTTTTGTAAATATTGGTCCTTAGAATTTCAGGAAGCTTTTTTTAATAAAGAGAAATTATTAAAGAAAACTATTTTAACAGTTCATGGAGTATCTGCTTCTAAGCCGACACCTTTTGTAATTTAATAGGAACAGCGTCCTAGCTCTAATAAGAATGTGTCCAGGCAGGGAGCTTTGGGGAAGGATACAGTAACTGAGCTGAGGCTTGCAGAAAGGCTGAGTGGAGGTGTCTGCTCTGCTCAAGCTTTGTCCTGCCGAGGTACAGGGACCAGAGCCCGTG
Organism: Aleadryas rufinucha; assembly: GCA_013397815.1. NCBI lineage: Eukaryota > Metazoa > Chordata > Aves > Passeriformes > Aleadryas > Aleadryas rufinucha. The sequence continues at coordinate 209,938 of VZTH01013794.1, read as the reverse complement.
GTGACCCAGCTGGGACAGTGTTTCCCTCCTGCTCCTGGTGTTTCCCTCCTGCTCCTGCCACTGATGTTCTGGCTAATCATGTATAATCACTCCTTAACCCAGAGGCACACATTCCTCCAGCCTGAAGTTACTTATTGCTGCTTCATCCTTGTTTTACTTTTCAGTCCTTGATAACATCTTGGGATAATATCTTACTATTTTACCTTATATCTTATCTTGGATAATATGTGTTTGAAATATTTGTGCTTGTTTGCTTTGCTGACAAGGTATCTCTGTGAGCACACCGAGGCCTGCTCATTTTAATTCAAGCACTGGTTAGAATTTGGTTTTGTTCAGATTTTCCAGAACATGAGCACTGTGATGGTTCAGCTCGAAGCCTTGACATACCCACTCTGATATGTATCTGCAGGCACTGGGTTCTCTGAGTTGTCATCTGTGGCTTTTTTAAGAGCTCAGAGCTGCTGCTGTCTCTCCCAAAGCTGTCAGATCCATAATTTACTATTTCAGTCTCCCACCTTACAAGCACAAATCAGTCACAGTCTGATTTAGAAATTTCCTACTTCATTACTCGCAGAGAATTAGACAGTGCCAGGCAAACCATTTCATGTGAAATTCTCTTAATTTCCAGGATCCTTTTAACTTTTGGTCAGCCGTTCCACAGACTGAGTGATTTTGGGTAAAGCGCAGAGTCCATTACTTGCACACAGAAATATTTAAATGTGGTGTGAATCAACGTATAGAAGATAAAGGGAGCATGAAAGATATTTTCCCCTGGTTTTTCTCTGTGATCTCAGCCCTTTTTCTTGACCAAGTTCTTAGTTCTTTTGAGAAAAAACAGCTGTCCTGTCCTGGCTGTTACCCAGGAGATGGAAACTGCCTGTCCCAGTTATTACTGAAAGCCAAGTGGGGAGATTTAGAGCCTGAGGATAATCTGGAGGAGGCAAATGAAAACCTTTCTCTTGAGTTTGAGAACACAGTGTTGGAGGAAGCTGATAAGTCATGAGCCCTTTTCATAAGCTCTTTTTCAGATGAAGCATCCTTTGGTGTCTCTGAAACCAAAAGCACTGAGCTGAAGGAAACCAGACCACTGGTGTGTTTAGGTCCTTCCTTCTTTGAGTTGAATTTGACCCTGGGAAAAAAAAAAAAGGAGTGGCAGTGGGAGGACACAATAACAGGTTCCCAACTTGTTAAAGTGCATTAAAGATGTCAGGGATAAATCTGCATGTCTGTTTATGTAGGGAAGGGGAAAAATATTCTTTTGCAGAGTGGGGAACCTGAGCTGAAAACTAGTGTGAAGGGAGAGCCATCCAAAATGTAGAAATAGTCAAAAGAAAAATAAAAATGGAGCAGCTTACCTGTGGGTGTTGTGGGCTCCATGTCAATGGAGCCTTGTCAGAATGGATTAAATGAGCATCTGGCAGGGCCAGCATAGGGATGCATCATTTTGCAATGCAAGGCACTTTGCTAAGCTGCCTTTTGAGGTTCCTTCTGCCACACGTGTTCATGGTTTATGTGGTGCACCATCACAAAGTGAAAATATGAACAAGCTGAAAACCTAAACAATGTGCTTTTAAAAGAACATTCTCTGAGACACAGGACCTCTGCTTGTTTTTAAATTAGCCAGTACAGTGCTGTGTCACACTGACAGGAGTACACCTTGCTGCTGGAAAGCTATGGCCTGGTTGCCTTTGCTGAAACCTGGTGAGATGAATCCCATGGCTGGGGGGTGGCTCTTGATGGCTGCCCACAGTTCAGAGGGGAGAGGGGGAGGTGTTACCCTCTACATCAGGAGAGGGAGAGGGTGCCAAGAGCTGTCCCTATAGAACAGCCATGAGCAGGCTGAAAGCCTGCAGAGTCTGAGGCAGCAAAGGGAACCTCGTGGCTGGTGTCTGCTGCAGGCTGCCCCATCCAGGGGAACCTATTGACAAAGTGCTGGCTCCAGCAATGGGAGGCATTACAGGGGTTGACAGTTGTGAGGGATATGGGTCAGATGAAGAATAAAGTCAGGCCCCTGAACCTGAGGAAAACAAACTTCCAGTTCTTCAAGTTCGTCAGTAGGATCCCCTAGGAATCTTCTATCTAAAAACACACACATAAATTGATGCAGAAATTATTTGGGGATTCTAGTGCGTTCTGTATTTATGGAGAAAGGATTTAAGTTCTGAAGAGTTCTTGGAGATCATTGTGGAAAGTCTAGTGATGGAAGAGTGGTTTGAACTGTTAAAACAGCCAGGGAAGACACTGGAGACAAAACCCAGACTATCTACAAAATGAAACAATACAAAAAGCATCTGTAGCTTCCTGTTTCTGAAAAAAAATGGTGTCAAATTTGGTGCAGTTTCTGAAATAGAACTGAAATGAAAAATAACTCATTCTCGAAGCTCTCTGTAGCTGTGCAACAGGCTGAAAACATCTAGCAGATCTATGTGGAGACTTGAGAAAAACCATAACACTGTATTGCACACTTCAGAATCTTCAGGGAGGAGTAGTTATGTGCTAAGAAAATCCTGCTTTTGATGAAGCAGTTATTTTAAGCTGTTGGTTACCAGCTGGTCTAAGTGGTCTAATAAAAATATGTGGTGAGAGAAAAAGAATTTTCTGTCAGCAGTAAATATGTTGGCAATATACCCAATAAGTGTATTGGTTTTCTGTGCAGCATTTCAACCTACCTCAAAGAAAGTATGAACATTTAGTATTGTGTACACAAGTTCTTGAAAAATGAATTTTCATTATTCCAAGAAAAATAAATGTTTTGGATAATTTCTAGCTTGATGATACTAATGAGACTTTATATAGAAGTTCATTTGAATAAATCTAATTCTACTGAACTAGTTTCATTTGTTTAATGAAAAGCTGAGTATATTAAAGCATTAAACTGAAAACTGTAACCAACAATGCCATTACTGGTTTTGCAGGTACTTTAGTAGGAACTTGCAAGTGACTTGGCACCATGGTAGCCCTTTCCTTGAAGATCTGTGTCCGTCAGTGCAATGTGGTGAAGACGATGCAGTTTGAACCATCCACTGCCGTGTACGATGCCTGTAGAGTTATCCGTGAGAGAGTGCCAGAGGCTCAGACAGGGCAAGGTGAGTTCCTGAATTTGTCCTAAGTCAGTTCATTGGCTGAACTGAAAATGGACATAAACCCATGGGGGTTTTTTACATTGTCCTGTTCCTGTTCTGGGGTTTTTTTAAATTTAAATTGTAAGGCTCTGGAGTGAAAGGAAACAAGCGCAAACAGATTTTTAAGTGACAGAAAGTAGCCGAGTTGTTTTTCTTCCTTTTCTCCTGACAAAGGTTTTCCCACAGTGGATGTTTTTTGTGAAATTTTGACTTCTTAAATAGACATCTTGTTTGCCTAAAAGGTGAGAAATTGCTCTCCTGCTTGGAGAGCAATTTCTTTGGTATTGCTTACTTAAAGCACTCTTTGTGGCAATGTTTTCTAAGAAAATCTGGGCAGACTTATTTTGTGCCTCAGCAAAGGAAGAGACAACATGAATTACAAAAGAATGGCTGGATACCTCCAAAATGTGCAAAGAGAAATGTTTGAAGCTGGTTAGTAACTAAAATCATCACTATGCTGTGCATACCATAGTTACCATGGTGCTACATGTTAATCCAATGTAACTGTTTCTGTACCTATTGAGCAAATGAGGTGAATGCGGACTGGGAAATACCACGGACAAAAGGTCTGGTTTTAACATAGCCAAAGTTGTCAAAAAATCCAGATACTTCAAAGCCCTTGGGTGCTGTGTTGTATATAGTGCTACTGGAATGTCATTCTTAAAGCAGGTTGTTTATTGAGGTTTAAACTCTCAACCTTTACAGCCGTTTGAAAAATCTTGTCTGAATTGTTGGAAAAACTTGCTAGTAATGGACTTCATTCCTATTACTCAGAATTGCTTCTCCTTTGCAGGAGTCCTTTGGAAGTCTAGTTACAGAGCTTCAGTTTTCAGATAAAAGCTGTGCATTCTTACCATGCTGCTCTCTCAAGGCAGAGCTTGTAGACAGCTGTTGAGTTCAGAGATGTTGAGTGATAAATATCCCTGAACATCATGAACCTCAAAGAAAAGCCAAGGAGTTCTCAGATTTTATAGCAGGGCTTTTCCTTTATTTATGATTGCAGTGGAATTCCAAACTTGAAAAAGCCTTATGAAGTTGAGTGATGCACAGAAATGTTTCCAGCATACCCTTACCCTTTCTTGGTGGCTGTTAAAGTGTGTGTTTGCCTGTTAGTTCAGAAGACTCACAGCAGTGCAGTACAGTTGATAAACTGGTTCTGCACAGCAGCAAATGCACTTATGGCTGTGAGCTGTGCCCATTTCACTCCTGCCACAAGGCTGCTCCCAGCACAAAGGTGGCCATGATTTTCATGTGCAAGTTGCACAGCTCCTGCTGTTTCATTACCAGATGTGTGCCCCACAAATGAGTATCAGAGCAGTCTGTGCTTCCTTGGTACTTCTCTGCTCTGTGCAAGGCGCTTTGTCTGCTTCTAAAGGTCACAACCTATTTATAGGCACAAATTCTAAAATCTTACAGAAATGATTCTGTGTTGAATCCGTATCATAAACATCTCTGTATGTACAGATCACTTGACCTTTCAGGGCAGTTTTTAATTAAGGTCAGCAGGGAAAGTTTTTCATCTTATTCAGTTGGTTTTGGAAGGACTCTTCCTTTTAAATTGTATATTTGTAAGTCAGTTACACTTTTATTAATTAAGTGTAAGGTCTTTTATATAATTGCATAAGTAGTTGTGTGTTTAAAGTAAATGCTGTTACATGTAAATTATTGCTCTGCGTGGCATTTAAGGATGAAATATCCAAAAATTGTAGGCATTTTTACCTGTCTTTCTGTTTAAAGGGTCCTGACACACAGCTGAAAGTGAACAAGGTAGGGCCCAGAGCTGCTGTAGCAGACTGTGCACTACTGGCCATGAGAAGGGGCATGAGCTTAACCTGCAGAACTGCAAACAGAGCAGGCTCAGCTGCTGAATGGTTGTTTGTTATTTGTGAAGTATAATCTGTATTGATTCTCTGTGCATATGGATAGGCCTTAAATTAACACTCATGATACTTCATTTTGTGTATCTGGAGTTTAGTCTTTGAAACCTAAGCCTGGGTTTGTTTTGGTTTTGTGTGGCAATGAAAACTTTATCATTTACTTCTGAAAGAATCAATCGACATTGTTTAGCCTTCAAAAGATGCAAGTTTTTCCTGTATTTGTTGTGGATATAATTCTAGAAGCCTTGTATATTTTTAAATACCTAAACCTGAATCATCTACCAGAAAGATTCCCAAGTTTATAATAAACTCACTCTGTAGAGGGTTGAGAGCAAACTGTGTTTTGAAAATAGAACTGCTGCTTGAAATAGTACACTATGGTTAGGGCCAAACTTGCTTGTATTTTTGGTTAGTCAGTTCCAAAGCAGGATCTGTGAGCATTTAAAAAAGGTTGTCTCAAAGAAAAGTAGTTACAAATATAATGCACAGTAGATGTGACATGTGAAGACGTGATGGGATAGTGAAGCTTTTGTTCAAGTCTTCTATGAAGCCTGATGTACCCTGCTATCTGCTGCTAAACTAAATATTTCATGAAGCACAGAAAAAAATTGCACCCAAGTTTATTAAGAATGGAAGGTAAGTGTAATGTAGGCTTAACCCTGAAGCTGAGTAGCCCTGAATAAAACCCTGCTGGCTTTATTAGGTTTGATGTTTTTCAATGTGTCTCTGTCTGTTCTGTTCCACAGCTTCTGACTATGGATTGTTCTTGTCAGATGATGATCCTCGCAAAGGTATATGGCTGGAGGCTGGAAGAACACTGGATTATTACATGCTGAGAAATGGGGTATGGTGCAAGTCTGTCGCTTCCTTCATCACCATGTTCTTAAAGACTTCTTTCCTAAATAACAAGAAGAATGTTTATCATTTGGAGGAGTAGGAGGGTCTTGAGTCTGTTCCTGAACTTGACCTAGTCCTCTTCCTTGCCGTGCCTCAGATGTCAGTTTTTCCCTGCATCAGGTTGTGACTGTGAGCTGCTGTGGTCAGTAGTGTCTTCATAGAATGATTAACAGAAAGTTGAAAAGTAACTTGTGTATATGCTTTATATTTGAGGTGACTTTGTGTTAGAGTTGGTTTCTTGTGTACTTGAGGTGGTGAGGTCATACTGGCTCACGTTATGGCCAGCTGCTGCAGCCACAGGGCGTTGCAGTCCTTTTGAAATGCTCTATTTGGTTTCACAGAAAAAGGCACTTTGGTCTATCTTGCCCTGACTAGGTCTTGCCACTTAGGACAATTCTTGAAAAATTACATTGGCAGATCTAAAAGTAGGCACTTCCCAAATTTGTTAAATGAGTAAGTTTGCCTGTATTGTAACAAAGGAAAAATCCAGCTTGGAGAGTGGGAAGGGAATCCTGTTTTAGGCATTGAAGGTAGTGCATTGGCTTGTGGTGCCTTCCAAAAGCATTTTGAAACAGTTGTGTTTATTTCCTAGGATATATTGGAATACAAAAAGAAACAGAGACCTCAGAAAATACGTATGTTGGATGGCTCAGTGAAAACAGTCATGGTGGATGATTCTAAAACAGTCGGTGAATTGCTGGTCACCATTTGCAGCAGGATAGGTAAGATTCTGAGACACACGTGCTTAAGACTTTGGTTTTCTGCCATATTTAAATTTTGATTGTTAGGATGTTATGTGGCTAGAAATCGGCACACGAAAAAGTTTAAATTTGTTTTAAGTTACTATTTACCAAACACTCTCCTGAAACGTGTTGTCCAGGTTTTATCAAAGTCTGTAGAGAGACAGCTGTATCCTTAAACTTCAGGGTTTAGCAGTTGAAGGCACAAAGTTATCCAACAGTACAGGTACCAATTTTTTATTGCACACTACCTCTACTTACTTTTTCCTGCTATGAGGTAGAGATTTAGAACTGAATTTATACTCAGTTTTAATTGGATAAGAGGAACACTGCTGACCTTGAAATGTACCCAAATTTAGGACTTTGTGTTATGATTAAGAGTTGATCAAAAAATTGTATCATTTGTAAAACAATGTATAGAAGCCATCCAGAGCAGCTGGTTAAAAATGTGTCATATTGCTTATAGTCTGTCTCAGTATTTAGCTAAATAGACATTTTTGAAAACAAATTCATATTTAATGCATGCACTGTAAGCATGCTTCTGACATGGATTAATTTAAGTCGTAAACCCATGCTTAAATCTCATTTAGAATGCAAGCGGCCTTAATTTGATTTATATTACTTTACTTGGAAAGTGAATCATCTATTTCAACTTTGAGTTTTTTCTATGTTGGATTCTAATGTGCTGTAACTAATTTACCTCAAAAATTAGTTTGACTTATTTTCATGGATGTGGTCATGAAGGTAAGCATTTAATTTGCTGTCTGGTATAACATAAACATGCTTCTCTAAACAGTGCAAAACAAACAGAACAAAGAAATGAGAACAACTTAGCACATCTGCTAAATATTGTGAGCTTGATTCAGTTTCATGTAAAATTCACTGGAGGAGTTGAGTCTTAACACTTAAAAAAACCTCCAAAACATCAGTTTCACATGGTTTCTGTTCCTCAGTTGGCTCTGCCACATTTCTTTTACATCATGGACAAGCTGAAATTACTCAGTCCTCCGGAAGCAATTGTAGGCATCCTTGAATGGAAATTTACCATAGCCTGTCTCCATTTTGGAATTTACTGCTATTTTAAATTCCATCATGTTTTTAAACTGGCAGCTTCCCTTGGTAGGCAACAGAAAAACAATACCTAATATTTAATACCTTTCTGAAAGTGGCAAATACAGCATATGACAAAGAAATGAGGTATTGGAAAGACAAGGTCAGATATTGGCAAGATGTCTTAAATGCAGAAGTTATAGAGTATTCTTCTTGTTCCCCATACACTGTTTTAGCATTTCATCTGGCATATACTTACTATGTTTGGAATAAGCCATTGGTATTTTAATATGTGGAAAAGAATATTTCATCCATCCTAAAATGTATTAAATTTTTATTGTTACGAGCACTGGATTTATTTATAATTCCAGGAATAACAAATTATGAGGAATATTCCTTAATCCAGGAGAGCATCGAAGAGAAGAAAGAGGAGAGTACAGGAACACTTAAGAAAGATAGGACACTGTTACGTGATGAAAGAAAAATGGAAAAACTGAAGGCAAAGCTTCATACAGATGATGATTGTGAGTAATGTATTCCGGGGGAATTCTTTGATTGATATCTTTCCTGGTATAATGGAAGGAAGCCATGCAGGAATGCATTTTTAGACTATTCAGTGGGTCTCAGTTGGTTCCTGGCTGTATTTTGCATCCCTTTATATGTAGTGTTGTCTGAGACTGAGTATTTTAAAATGAAGTGAATGGGCAAGTTAACACCTCTGAGAGTGGGCAGGTGTTTTGAAGTGCTTTTTGTTACATGTTTGGTAGGGGTATTCCAACTTAAGTGTGAGGGGTCGTTTTTGTCCCTTGATTAAAGTTGCATATTTAATAATTGATGCCTACTGAAAGCCATCAAAAAGTAGTTTTGTGTTTGAAGGTGCAAGTTTTCACTGTAAGTGATGTTTGCCAAAGAGCTAAGACAGTATTTGATTTGTTTTGTGTGTTAAGTCATGAGAACCGTTTTTTCTGTTTTACTGTAAGACACTAAAGGTTAACTGTAAGTAGCAGGAAGATGTTTTAAAATTGTGTTCAGGGATAAGAAAGGTAAACAGAATCATTTGTTTTAGGGGTAAAATGTGGTAAACTCAATTTGTAGTGAGGCTTTGAAAATCTAAATTTAGTGGTAAAACATTACTGTAGTTGTTTCATCAACAATATTACCGGTGTTTTTGCTGTGGTATATCCTTCTTGCTCAGCAGTGCTGTTTTTCAGTTCTCATTTGTAACAAACCTTCAGCACTGATGACTAGAAACAGAAATGAAAGCAACATTTCTGGTGGAGTTTCCCCCCACAGTGGAAATGCCAATTATCCCATGAGTTTTGGAACAGCCTTTAGCACTGACAGCAGTGTGGATTTAACAATGTGCGTGTCTGTGGCTCTGTTGCAGTAAATTGGCTGGATCACAGCCGGACCTTCAGAGAGCAAGGAGTGGATGAAAATGAAACGCTACTCTTGAGACGAAAGTTCTTTTATTCAGACCAGAATGTAGATTCAAGAGATCCTGTTCAGCTTAATTTGCTTTATGTTCAGGTACAGTAGCTTCTGCCTTGCTGAGGAAACCTATGTAGGTTAGTTAGAAGAATTTTGCTGCTTAAATACTCCGTCTTCTAGAATTCCAGTTCTGGATGTGCTTTAGTTTTACTCTTTTGTCTATCTCTGCAAAATCACGTGATAGTACAGAGGCTTTACTGATTTTTTTTTTTTAATCAAATACTTTGAACCCTGTAATGGACCCTGAGCCAAAAATCCACTGGCTTTCCCATCCTGGTTCCTTAAAATTTGTACACATCTTTAGTCCCAAGTTGCTCTTTTTAATTCTTCTCCCTCTTCTCTTCTATGGGTGGTGCTCTCTGTGTAATGTGGAATCTCAGGTTAGTGAACAGCTTTCTGATTCTCATGTCTTCTTCTCTTCTGCCTGATCAGTGAGAGAGCTTCTTCTGCACTCCTTTCCAATCTTCCTCCTAGAGAGCACACAAGGCAGGCAGGCTTCCTGTCAAAAGGGTCCATGTTGTGGAACACAGTGGGAGTCCATCTAAACAGGTTCCCCAAACTGTGAGAGGGACTGTACATACCTTGGCAAAGCCAGGAGCTTTATGCAGAAGATACTATTTAACTGAAGGTGCCGTTGCAGTTGCCTGCAGTTCAGTTGGAAAAAAAGTAGGCTTTTCAACTCTTTGTTGAATGTGGGGGGTTTTTAAAGTAAAGGAAAAAAAAAAAAAAGGTTTGATGGAATGTGCTGTTGTTATACTTGACATTGCTCTAAATTACATTTTAAAAATCAGAGACAAAAGGTAAGGCTGTCCTATTGCTTACAGAGCAGCAGTACATTTTCAAAGTTTATTTAGAAGACTACCACACTGAGCTGTTCTCCTGCCACTAAAATATTTCATTCAGGCTGCTGTGACAGTATGTGTTGATAATGCTTTGTCATTGCTTTGTCTATGCACAGGTGAGCCTTCTATTGCCAGAGCTATGAAATCTGTCATCTTCAATGACCACCAAATTTACACAGAAGGAAAAAAAATGCTGTGTGCCTTCTACTGTTGCCATACCTCTAATAGTAATTTAGATTTTACATACTAGTTATGGAGGTCCTTTCCCCTCGTATGTGAGGCAGTAGGATGAAAGGTTTTCCATGTGTGTATGTGCACAGACACTTCTGTGCGTATGTGTGTGTACACACAGAAGTGTATGTGTATGTTATATTTTATTTACATGCATCAGGAAATGGCTGTCAGGTTCTTTTTGATCAAAGCTGTTACAATCATAGCTTCAGTAAGTCTCCACAGATACTCACCATGAAATAATCTAGCCCTTTGTTTTATAGTCACATACACATCCAGAATGGAATAATAAATACGTTCAGAAGGAAGAGTGTGTGTTGCAGGCTGTATTCAAGCTTTCAAGGAATTTGAGCTGGAATAGTTGTTTTGGGTGTCCCTGACATCTCTTTGTTTATCTCCTCTAGGCTCGTGATGACATTCTGAATGGTTCCCATCCCGTCTCCTTTGAGAAGGCCTGTGAATTTGGAGGCTTTCAAGCACAGATCCAGTTTGGACCTCATGTAGAACACAAACACAAACCTGGATTTTTAGAGTAAACACTTCTAACTTCTAAATTTGGGTGACCTCAAGTGTAACTGTTGTTGAGTTGTCACAGATTAAACACATTTTATTACTCCAAGCAGAGGTAATCAGATTCAGTGTGTTTTCTGTAGCAAATCTCCCAGGGAAAGGAGCCTTATTGCACAAATCAGCAGCCTCAGCTGATGAAGGACCTTGGGCAGTGGCTTATTGGACAGCACAGGGCACTGGCTCCCAGAGTGCCAGTTAAGTACACACTTAGTACTAGGAAAGTGCAAGACTGCAAAGAAGCCTTGTCATTTAAATAAAGTGAATACTGCTGTGTGTAGAGGTTAAATTTGCAAACTTTTTAGTGGCATTAATCACTTGGTCAGATTCACCCTCTCATGGTGGTGTATGAATGGAATTCTAGAACTGTGCTCTTTGTTTCAGGCCTGGACAGAAGTCCTACTTACAAGTGGCTCATCCTTTAGTCTTTATTGTGGTACTTAATTTACTGCTATCAGCAGGGCAGGTTAAGTTTGACTGAAATTTAGATGTCCCACTTTTCTACTGATTTTGATTTTCTGATTGGTTTACCTGCAGTAGAATTAACCGAGGGCCGAAGTCTGAGGAAAGCAATGTAGGAAGGTAAAAGAGAGCTATTTACTGCACAGTCCATCAAGGCTTGCCTACATATGAGGCTCATAAATACCTTAATTGGAGGCACAAAACAATGGGTGCGTATTTGGTTTCTGTCCTGTCCCACTGGCAGAGTGCTCAGTGCTGCCTCAGGCTTCCTTTGTGAGCCACTCTGGGGTTTACAGTATCTCAGGGAATCACTGTCAAGTGGTGTCTTGCTGTGGAATGTGCATTGCTGCAGCACTGGTTGTTTGAAACACTTCACTTCTGAAAGATATTCCTGAAGTAGCAGTTCGAGTATGCAAATAAACATCTTTCAGTTCCAATTAATACTCAGCTTTTCTTTTTACTGTCTGCTCCTGATTGGCCCATGAACATTTCCTATTAGAACTGCTCATGTCTAAGAATTACAGGGGCTCAGTGTAACAGCTTCAGTGTACTCCTGGTTTTTATTTCCTAGAACTGTGACCAGTTACACAACCATCTTTCTCTGCTTATTCTTTCCTTATCCCTCTGCTCACTGAAGAGCATTCCTACAGCAAACCATTGGGGTATTGTCTCATGATAAGCTATTCTTGTGTTATGGTAGTGATTTCAAGAGTTAGGTGTTCCCTATAGTTGCTTTTAATTTTTAAAGCAGTAATTTCCCACAAGCTTAACCAGCGGCTTTTACAAACCACTGTACAGCATTCCATTGCTTTGATTTTCCTAGGATTTTTTAATGTACTACTTGGTTTTTTCAAACTCCATTCAGTAAGTGTGTTTTATGGTGGACTGAAGCTGCTGGCTGGATGATACTTCTTTGTATGCAATGCTGGATAGTTTGGAGTCCATCACGAAATAGTCATCACTCATATAATGTGCATTATCTTTTTTTAATTCCAATAGAGATGAAAATTAATAACTGAACCATATAATAGAAAAAGAATGTTACTCCAATGGAAACGATTTTGAACCAGAATTCCAAAATTTAGAACCTTATTTTCTGGCAGGGCATTTTCTCTACTGTTGTTTTATTTTCATTTAGGGCTTTGATTGTATTAGAACCAAACTTGGCAGGTAACCACGTGTAATTGCTCTCTGTCCTGGTGTTTAATCAGTTTCATAAAATTAAGCATTTCTGATTTAGAGGTAATTCAGTTTTTGTCCTCTGTAGATGAACCTGCCCCAGAACCATAAGTCCCTGATCATTGTCCCCTAATATGAAGTGTGCATGTTTGTGATTTAGTGTTGATGCATTTGGTTTTACATAGCCTTCATGACAGCCTTTTTGTGAAACCTCATGCTTTTGTTTTGTGAGTCTAAGTGAGCCAAGTGATCCTGGCTCACTATGAACAATATGTAGAAATAGTGTTGTTAAATGCTCTTCTTTTTTTCTGAAGGTGCATCTCTTAACCTTTCAGAAAAAAACTTCTTAGTTTGTTTTGGTTTTTTTATCCCCTGAAAAAAGAGTGAGCTTTTTTAAAAGTTTCATCCAACTGTTTTCTGCTGTTTGGTGCATAAACACTGATTTTTTTCAAGTTAGAAAGTTTTGTTTTACATCAACTGTATGCTGTGGCTCAATGTGTGAAATACATTTGAGAGGTATCCAGTCACTCGCTACTGAAACCTCGAGATGCTACAGGTTCCCTTAAGGAGAATCTGTCAGCTCATACAGAAAACAGAACAGCACTAGTATGTCATGAAATTGTTTGGAAACAGCTTAGTTTAGTTTGCCATGTCTACAGTATGTTTGTGTAGAGAGACCTTTTGTGTCCTTTTTTGTCGTTGCTAAAGTATTCTTGGCACAGATGAAGATTGCCTGCATCTTGCTAAGACGTTGGTATTGGTTGTTGGAATTCCCTTGAAGCTCATGCCAAAGTAAATTGTGAAAGCATTAAACTATCAAATTACAAGTAGTCCTCCTTCGTGCCCTTCATGGTACAGATGTAGTTTTGCACGACACCTACGGAGGTACCCTGGGGCTGGATTTGCTGAGAGAATATCTCGTAAAGAGCTCGCACTGTTCATCTGCAGATAGGAAAGGAGCACCTCAGACTGCACACTTGCACTTCTTCGCAAGCACACTGGCAAACAGAAAAGCTGCAGATGATAACTGAGCTTGATGCTGAGCTCAGTTCTTGAATCTAACCTGGTTTGCTGAGTTAAGCTGTGTTTTTCAAGAACACCTTTGTGCTACTGGAAAGCAGTCAAAATGTTGGCACTCATGTATAATTTTTTAAGGAACTGGAAGATGAAAGTCAGTGTAAATCAAATTAAATCAACACTGCTTGCTATTAGCTGTTTTTAACTGAGTTCAATGTCCATTCTAGTATGTGTAATTGAAGCGATTAAGGAAGGCTAAATTATAAAATATTTCCATTCTTTTTGCTAGCTCCATTAAAAAGCTGCAAAATAAAGTGAAACTATGTTTGTAAAGAAAATATCTGGATTATAAGTAGAATTAAAATAATTTCAGTCTGTTCATAACTGGCATTTCACCCTTTCAGCTGAGGTGATCACTTGTCTCTTGATTTTAAAGTAATGGAAGGTGATAGAAGGAAAAAGCTTCCAATGCAACTGCCACCCTCATGTGCAGGGGCATTACAATTGCTGCTTAGGGGACAGAGCAAAAATTCTTAACTGTTGCTGCTTATGGAGCTCCAAGTAATGTTTGCTTAGCAATGTTTTTTAAAGTGTTATATGAATTAAAAAGTAAGCAGACAGGCTTAAAAATGTAATGGTTTTGATAGTTTTTCCACATATGGATAGTTGATAAAATTAGCTAATAAAAGATGAGAATTTAAACTGTATTGGTGACTATAATTTGTTTATATAAATCCACTTGCAGAATGAAACTCCGTTTAATTCAGGTTTGGGTTTGTTGTTTTTTTTTTTTAATTTGCCTTGGGATTGAATTTAACTAAACTGGTTTGAACCTGTCAAATTCTGTAAAAAAGCACCAGTTATTTCATAATAGAGACAGCAGCTTTTAAGACGATGAGCTGTATTCAGTCCTTATCTACAGTTTTAATTTGGCTCTTCAGCCTTCCCTACCCCATCATATTTTTGTAAATAAGTCCCCAAGAAGGGGTTTCATTATCATGTTTTAGTGAGATGTAGCTGCTAGAATATCAGAAGAAAGATTAGTAAGAAGAGTTGTTCTTACTTTGTTTTATAATGGTGGAACTTTATGGAAAGGACAAAATGTGTGACCTCAGTACTGAGTACTATTTTTGAAGCCCAAAATCCTAATTTAGTCTTTCAAGCTGTTTTGTTGATTGTCTGCAATGGCAGGCTTTGTGTTTAAAAACATGCACACACAAGAAGCACAGTAATATAAACAAAAAACCCAACACAAATACCCATCCCCTCAAGATATGAAACCAAAGCAACTCCCTAAGAGCAGTTGAGCAATTTTTTTGCCAATCTTGTTTTAAACAATCCATCCTTCTCAAAACTTCTAACTTTGTATATGAGTAGGTAGTTCTAGCCTCCAGTGTTAAGTGTTGTTTGTTTACTGAATACATCCAAATGAGGAGGACATTCTCCAGTCATTCTTTTTCTGTGATTCTTTATAGTCCAAAGTAGGGGAGATCCTTAGAGACTAATTATTGTAGCTGTGAAAGTTTCTTCAGGTGGAAAATGACCTGCTGGGGGGACCTAGTGCCAGTGAAGATGTATGGAAAGCATCCCTCCTCAAGAAGGAACCATTAACTTTGGAATTTCTTTGGTTTTTTTCCCCTAGCCTGAAAGAATTCCTGCCTAAAGAATATACCAAACAAAGAGGGGCTGAAAAGAGAATATTTCAGGTAATTTTGAGGCTGAAAAAACTGCTATAGTTTCACTACCTGTATAAGAAAAATCTGCTATTTCCCGGGTGTTTGCTTTGTATATACTTGAACTATACAGCTATCAGAAAATGAAGTATCAAGTATTTGACAGCTTTTATTTTATTTCTTAAGCAGATTTATTGTCCTGATCCTTTTTTCTTCACTGATGAAGAAATGTGCCTTGTTACAAGGAGATTTCAGTATTTTTAAGATCTTTTTGTCGGTTGCGTTGAAATATAAAGATGCATATTTGTACTAAAATAGATGCATGTTTACGGAAGCCAGTTTTCATTTCAAACATGAGCCTCAGTTCTGTTTGTTAATGCTTGAATTCAGTGGTGTGTGTGGGAATCACCCCATTGTAAAAGACTGGAGCAGTTGAGGATAAAATGGTAAAATGTACGGATCCTGTTAGAAGTGGTCTCAGAGTCTGAGTACTGTAGGTTCAGCAGGTATCTCTGCCCAGTGAAATACAAGTTTGGCAATACCATGGAAGTTGGAGAATTCTGAGGTCAGGAGGTGAGATAAAGTCATCTGGCTTCTGGAAGGACACACCAGAGATCTGTGATCTCAGCCTGGGAGACGAGGGCAGGAGCAGGTCACATCCTTTCTTTTGTCTGCTACACTCCCAGCTGAAGAATTCTATAACTTAGTAGGTCTGTTCTACCTGGAGTTTTCAGTAGTTCCTTGTAGATGAGTATGTCTGACACTTCTCTGTGCACCTTTAGGTGGGGCAGTGCCATTGCAGTTCAAGCAAAAACCAGATTTATTCACTTCTGAGTATCGTGGCCATGCTGTTCTCATGGGATTTTTGCCCACGTCAGATATGACCTATGAGTAGTTTCAGTCATTGCATGCTTCAGTGCATGGCCCAGAAGCTCATCAATGGGGGCACTGATCTGGGCAAAGATCTGACAGCAAGGTAGAATATGTGAGCTGTCTTCTTGAAAAAACCCAGCCATTTACCAAGTCATGAAATTCTGGAGCTTGGCAGGTGTTTGTCGCCAAATATTCCATCTGCAGTGAGTCCCTTAGTGCTCCTTGGTCTTTCGGGATCCTGCCTGCGTTCTCTGTGCCTGTGTTCTTGGGATGCAAGAGGTTTGTGGAGTTGCAGGTGTTCCTCCCAGCGCTCCCCTTTGGAAGCTCCCACACTGTCGAGGTGGGAAAAAGCGGAGTGGGAAGGCGTTTCCCGTGTTCCTGCTGCTCCCCCTGCTGCCATCAGTCAGCATGAAAGAGGTGGCACCCAGCAGTTGAGAAGCGTGTGAGGAGAAGATGGGGTGGGATAGGGAATCCCACAAACAGGATTTAAGTAGCCAGACATTTGGATACCATTTTCAGCACGGTGGTTGGGGATAGGAGAGCAGATGCTGGGATGAAGTTTGAATACATAAGATGGGTGCATGTCATTACTTACAGGTAGTCATCAATCTATTAATAAGCAAATTGTTTAAATAATAAATAGAGACTGAGTTACAAGACACACTAGATGAGTATTTCAGGATGAACTGTTTAGAAAAATCCTTGCTTGTTCCTCAGCTGTAGAATTATTTTCATGTGATGGAAAAAAATTCTGGATAATGCTGCAACTGGCAAAAAAAGGCCTATTGGAAGTACCTGTAAGACATGAGAAATGGTCAAGTACAAGGTGTGAGGGTGTCATGGATCAGAAGTTCTGGGCTCAAAGCAGGAATAAATAATCTGTTTCTGGGGGTGGGGGGGGAAGGCTGCTGGTACATTTAAATGATTTTTAAAAGCTGAGTGAAGAGGCGTTAATTGTATGAAACCTAATGGTATCAAATAGCAGGAATACCTAGAATTTTAAACTGTCTCAGAAGTGGTTTAAACGTGCATGGTTTGAGACACAGATTGAATGGTTGATGATCAAAGAGGAGTGTTCTATTTGCCCAGGTTGTTTATTTTCTCTGATGTGAGGGATTATATGCTTTTCAAATATTCTAATTGTAATGATTATTAACTAAGCATCCTGAAATAGATAAAAGCTGTACCCTTTTTTTGTTTCCAGAAAGTGCGGGTTCNATTTTTTCAAATATTCTAATTGTAATGATTATTAACTAAGCATCCTGAAATAGATAAAAGCTGTACCCTTTTTTTGTTTCCAGAAAGTGCGGGTTCTGCCTAATTGGTACTGAACTCTCTTACAGGAGCACAAAAACTGTGGAGAGATGACTGAAATAGAAGCCAAAGTGAAGTACGTGAAGCTGGCGCGCTCCCTGCGCACCTACGGGGTGTCGTTTTTTCTCGTTAAGGTAACGGAGCTCTTGCTGTGACCGTGCTGTATCCTTGGTTATGGATTACCTCAGATCCCTCACTAAGCAAAGGTTTGCTACCTCAACCACTGAAATATTTCAGTTTCCTGGAGGAATGAGAAGAGGGATTGTCTTTTGAACTGAGTAGTAAAGATGAACTAAAGACCAGAGCTTCTTAATGCATTGCTTGAGAATCCTTGTCTGTAAACAGACAAACTAAACCTGGAGTTTGAAATTGTCACAGTCTGCATGCCAGTTTCTTCTCTTTGTCAGTATATTCTATCTTGCTTTTCCTTTCTCCTGTGGAAAGCTACATTTGTATGGAAAACAATCTTCCACACTTTTTAATAGGAAAAAATGAAAGGCAAAAACAAGCTGGTTCCTCGTTTGCTGGGGGTCACCAAGGACTCAGTGATGCGTGTGGATGAGAAGACCAAGGAAGTGTTGCAGGAATGGCCACTGACAACTGTGAAACGCTGGGCTGCCTCACCTAAAAGCTTCACTCTGGTAATCTTTCTGTGTGTATTCAGAGGACAAGGGATCTGTGTGGCAAGGAGACTTAGAACAATTTTTGTACTGCAGCTTGTCCTATCTCTAATTTTCTAGCATTATGTAGAGTCTCGCTGAGTCCTCAAGTAATAAATTGGCCCATATTGGAGTCCAGGTTCAATCTGTAGTTTGGTGCTTCTAGACAGGCCAGTTCCTCAGAAGTACTGTTCAAATCTTCTAATAAACCACTGTTTAAATCTGGTTTGTGCCTAAGTACTGAACAGTTCAGAAAGCATCATTATTCACACTTGTGTAAATAGTTATGGTCCTTGTCATTCATAATGTGCTTTGTGACTTGCAAAATATGAACATAAACAAAGTCAGATAGTTCATTCATGCATTTGATAATCCCAAATTTAGAGAAGCTTCATGAATGTGATACTTTGTTAGTTGGTCCATAGGAGACCACTGCACCATTGATTTTGGATACGAAAAGGTTGTTTAAAATGATGGAGCAAGAGGCAGAGGCTAGAAAATTGCATTCACTCTATTCATGTGCATCTAATTTCCAATTGCATGGATGATTATGCTCTAGGATTAAATTCTAAAAAAAACTTCTCTCCACCCTCAAGTGACTCAATCTGATAAAGTTAGATGAAGTCTCTCTTGGATGTTTAAATTTATGGAACATGTGTGATTAAGCTGAAACAAAAAGCATTCTCTCCTCCCTTAGTCCCCCATATAGACTGGTTTAGAATCTTGGAGCAGTTTAACTTACTGTTGGATATAATTAAATGTCTATACAGTTTTAAAATTTGAATTTTCTCACTCGTTTTTGGTACTGTTTCTTCATTTACTTACTTTGCATTTTCAAATAGGTTTTGGGTTTTTCTCCCTTTTTCTTCAGGATTTTGGTGAATATCAGGAAAGCTATTACTCAGTACAGACCACTGAAGGAGAACAGATCTCTCAATTAATTGCAGGTTACATTGATATCATCCTAAAGAAGGTACAGTATTAACATCTTGGCATGTAGCACAAAAGCCAACGCAAAACCTCAAATACGTGCAGACTGCAGTTTTTCTCTCATGAAGTCAGTGCTGTATCTTGTGTTTTGATGTTGTGTTTTTACCTGCAAGTGAGGCATTACTTCTGGAAAAATGAAGGCTGTTCACTGCATCTGTAGCATGGGTCAGGCTCAGTACAGCACTCCTGGGCTTTGCTTTTCTGTCTGGGAGGTGACCTGGTGACTGTGAATGTATATCCAGGGAAGAGTCCAAAGCTTCAGCTATGGATTTTTAAGCTATGGACCAAAGTGATGAATCAGGTGGGAAGGAATAACCCTAGAAACAGTGTTTAAAACTGCAGCAAGGACTACACAATAGTTGTCCAGGTGCCCTTGCATATAATGTACCAAAGCTGAGAAAGTTTTTTGGCCAGAAAAACAAACCAAAATGCCCCAACAGTACATTGCTTCAAAACTACTGTAGTTAGTAAAGCAAAGAATTAGACCTCACTTGTGCAGAGAGGAATAAAATCAGTGTTGGTAAAGAAGTCAGACTGCCTTGAAACTTGTTTTTATGGAATGTGCCTGGCAGGAGAGAGGAAGGCCTGATATGCATCTCCAGTATTCAAAATATTCCCAAGCAAGCAAGTGCAACAGCAAAAAATGGCAAACGTGGAGCTGAATGGTCCCATTCTAAGCATGTTGTGTAGAAAAGCAAGTTGTTCCAAACAACACTGATTGCTTCTTGTCAAATTTTTACTTTATTGACATTCCAAACGACATCATTATTTACTGTAATAGATTGTAGTAGTAAGAAATCACAAAGTGAAGGAGCCCAGAAGAATTCATCGCCTTTGTTCATGTGAGCAGTGTGGGATGTAACATCAAGTGTTACGTAATAAGAGGTTGAGGAGGATTGCCAGAATTCATCACCCAGAATTCATCACATGCCTTTTTCTCTGAGGCTGTCAGGCTCAGGTTTAATAAACATCAAATAAATTGCAGGTTTCTGTAGATGGTTTAAAACTTGATTCAGAAGTAGCTTTGCTCTCTAGTGCCTAATGAAAGCAGCCTTCTGTCTTGATAGAATACAAATGTGCGAATTTCCACTCCCAGTCCTTTGATTTTTTTTCTCTACTGTCTGCTGACACAGGCAGTTTAAAATGAATGAATTAGGAACAGGTTAAAGCATAAACACCCATGATTCATATGAGAAGCTGCAGTTTGCAGATGTTGAGCCCACGTTATCTCTGTGATGGATGCCTCCAAGTGGGGTTTATTGCTCTTGGTTGCATATTGTTAACTCTTGGTGCCTTTTGGACTGGTCCAACTCATTTTCTCCAGTGTGCATTGATAGATTTTTTTTCTGCTCAAGTGTTATTAGTACAGTGTTCCCCCCCTCCACCCAACCCCTCATGTCCTGCAATTTTAGTGATAGGTCCTTAATCAGGTGACAGGGAACCCTGAACTGGAGTAGCTTATCCCTAAATTAAAAACAGTAGATTTTTTTTTACTTCACATTATTATGGAAGTAAGGCACAATCTCAATTAGAAATAGGGAGTTTCAGATCATGCATAAAATCAAACTCTGATAGAAAGAACTTTCCTCCAAAGTCATGTGTTCATATAGGTGTGCATGAAGAGTTCCTCTTAAATGTATCCAAGGTCATAGAAATGTATCCAAGGTCATAGTAGATACTCCTCTATTTATATTCATCTATGTGGACTCAGACTACAAATCATGTAGCAAGATGGAAAGCAGACAGTTTCTCTGCACTAGGCAGCAAGTAGAAATAGACTCTCTTTATAAGGCACTATTTCTATGATTTGTAGTTTCCTGTTGTTCCTAGTGGTTTAGACTCACTGCCCTTATGTATATTTACAAATCTCTCTTGGCACTAAAAAACCCCTGCCTCAAGAAGTCAGACTGTCCTGAACTTTAGAGTACCTATGATAAAATAACCTAGAGACAGCATTCAATTTATTGTCTTTACTTAGAATATGTATTTCCTACTGGCAGGTAGCACCATACAGTAGCATTTCAGCCCTTTCCTTATACCTTTGTTCAAAAAGGCACCAGCAGGCTTTTTTCCTTTACATCCTTCATGTGCCAGGGTTTAGAACCTGGGCTGTTAAATGCTGACAAGCACCTCTTTTCCAGTGGAGTTGTATTGTCAGTCACTGCCCAGCAGCATGGTGTTCAGCACCAGACAAGGCTCCACAGGTCATTCCATTAGGCTTGTGATAAATGGCAAGGAAATGGTGGAAAGAAAGCAAAAAACAACACACATTGTTTAACTTCTCTTTTTTCCCCCCCTCCAGAAACAAAGTAAAGATAGATTTGGCCTTGAAGGTGATGAGGAATCAACTATGTTGGAAGAATCTGTTTCACCTAAGAAGTGAGTGCACGCAACAGGAGGAAATGGTCTGTCTGTAAGAGTGCCCCATTTAGCTGTGGCAGCTTTTTCAAATGAAGTAGTACAGTTATTACTGTTAAAGAATGGTTTCCTACAGAGTATTTCAATAGAAGGAATGCTATTCCCAGGCAATTCAGCAGGCTCCTAGCTTCATTCAAGGATTGAAGAGCAGGTATTTGTCACAAAATTGTTGGCTGGGGCAACCAGCAGTGGCCCCAGGTTGTGCTAACTTGACCCTTGAACAAAGGCACTCAGGCTATAATTCAGTAAAATGCTGGGGCAGAGAGGGGGATAATGAAGCAGAGCTGAAAAGCTGTAGTATTTTTTTCATCTTCACGTGTGATTTACAAGGTTTTTGTTGCTTGTGTCTGCTAGTTCCATGGTTTCCAGTAGATTTGACTCCTGTCAGTTTAGTTGTACACAGTGTTATGAGCAGAACTGACTCATTTCACCAGCCAAACCCATCAGATGTGTGGATAGAGGAAAGGGTTTGCTACAAGTAGGTCAGATTATGGTTTTGATGGGAGAGTAACTGAATACAGCAGAACACAGAACTGTAGAGCTGGCCACACTCTTGAAAAGGAATGTCACATCTTGCAGTGAGACAATAGAAACAGATTTGTGACATTTTAAGCTGTAATGAGCCACTCAAGTCTTTTCTTGGAACTCTTGAGGATGGCAGTGTCAGCAGTGTGTATGTGAAAAGTCCATTTGATTTTTTGTTAAGCGTACGGTTTATATGAGATAGATTTGTTAGCTATTTCGTGTGGCCTTACGGGAAATTTCATCTTTTGATGGATCACACATGTTCAGATGTGCTTTATTTTGACATGGCCCTTTCCAAATCACTTCCAGAATATACTGTTAGCTAAGTGCTGGGCAGAGAAGCCCAAAACTTGTAGTAGATAAATACAAGATTTTTTCACAGTTGAAATCACTTTTTTTCCCCTCAGCAGTGTGTTGTTGTTAAAGCCTGAATTTCTGTCAACACTTCCAGCTATTAAAGCTTGAATCATGTTTAAGTATGAGCAGTGTATCTGGCAAAGCAGTTCATGACCAAGGATGGCAGTAACTTTATTTATTATTCTCCAGCCCATTATCTGATCGACTGCCAGATTACTTGCAAGTACTGTGTGTGCTTGTTTGTATAAAGGTGGAAGAAAGAAAGTTTTTATCCCAGTTGTAGGGAGTACTTGTAAAAGATCTCCACAAGGTTCATGCTTTTCTATTGATCAGCCTGTGACACAGCTGAAACAAAGCAGTTGTTAGGCATAAACCCTGTTCTGGTTCTGTCTGCCATGCATCTAAAAGGGGTAAAGCTATTGTGTCATGTAGAACAAAACTGCTCATTGCCATCTTTTCTTGGTGCCTGCTCATTAGTGCTGTTAATAACTGCTCTGCCAGAAGCCCCAGATCATCTCTTTTCTTGTATGTTAGAAAATGGTTACAAAGAAAAACCATTGAGTTTCCCAGCTTCTCCAGTTGTTGTGAAATGTAATTTAAATCCTAGAGGAAGCACAGCTGGCAGAACTCGATTTGCAGGAGCTCACTGATTCTGTGTTGGATGTTTTCTCCCAGATCCACCATTCTGCAGCAGCAGTTCAACCGCACCGGGAAGGTGGAGCACAGCTCCGTGGCACTGCCGGCTGTGATGCGCTCCGGCTCCAGCGGCCCCGAGACCTTCAACATTGGCATCATGCCTTCTCCCCAGCAGCAAGTCACCACTGGCCAGATGCACAGGGGACATATGCCCCCACTTGTGAGAAGCCTCCTTGTTTTGTGTGTGAAACCTGTCTGTGCAGCAAGTAGTCAGAAGCAGCATATTAAACATATTTGTAAGAGCAGGAGTCCTGACTGTTCTACCAAACATAAGTTTTGAGTATCCCTTAAATATTTGGCGTGTCACATTTTGACTTATTTCCTCATTTTCTTTGAAGCAGGCTCTTCCAGCCTTTTCTTTACCTCTAAGTAGTTAAAACTAGTATTCAAAGGGCAAAAAAAAAAAAAGGTTTAAAGACTGGCAGAAGTAAGCAGTTTTTAGGATAAGGCTTACTTCTAGCTTATCACTAGCCCACCAACTTAGACATTTTTTAGCAGACTTAAAGCTGATAGTGCTTTTTTTCGTTTAAATTGAAAGACTTTCACAAGCCCTAAACAGCATTTAGAGAATATAATCAATGCTTAAGATCGTGACATACTGCTAGAAGAGCAGTCTGTGCAGTGGATTGACCTTGGCTGTTTGCCAGATGCCTGCCCAGCTGCTTTTTCACCCCTGCTCCTCAAGCAAAGAAATGTGAATGAAAGATATATAAGATTTAAAAAAGCTTTGTATCAGCGTAGGTCGAGGTAAAGACAGGGAGATCATCAGTTAAATTTATGAGCAGAACTGAATCAGATTGGCGATAATGAATTTAATTTATTGTCAATTAAAATACAGTTGGATGGTGAGAAACAGGTGAAAACTAAAAACCCTTCTCACCCACTCCCTTTTTTAACACAGACTCATTTTCACTCCTTCATTTTTAACTATTCTGCTCCCTGCTAACAAGTGGTAAATTTGTAACAGCCCCTCTCTGCTTCTTCCTCCTCACATTTTTCCCCAGCTCCAGTGTGTCCCTTCCTGTGGGCTGCAGTCATTGAGGATAAACTGGCTCAAGGGAGGGTCTCCTATGAGCTGCAGTTCCCTTCAGGAGAGCCTGCTCCAGCACTGGGCTCCTTCTTGGCAAGGCCCTGCTCCAGCACAGGCTCTCCATAGGCTGTAGCTTCTTTCAGGGAAACACCCACCTGCTGCAGTGTGGGGTCTTCTGTGGTCTGCAGGGCAGATATGGGGCTATCTGCTCCAACACAGCCCTCTCCAGACTGCAGGGAAATACCTGCTGCACTTTGCTCTCTCCCCCAGGCTAAGGAAACTCAGCTCTGCTGTCTTGAGCATCCCCTCCACATCCATCTCAGGCACTGGCATTTGCAAGGTTGTTTCTTGAACTCCTTTTTCCCTGCACTGCCCTTTCTCATCAATTTTTCCCAGAGGTGCCACCAGGGTGGCTGCCATGCTCAGCTGTGTCCTGTGCTGGGTCTGTTGGAGCTGTTTANTTTGCCAGATGCCTGCCCAGCTGCTTTTTCACCCCTGCTCCTCAAGCAAAGAAATGTGAATGAAAGATATATAAGATTTAAAAAAGCTTTGTATCAGCGTAGGTCGAGGTAAAGACAGGGAGATCATCAGTTAAATTTATGAGCAGAACTGAATCAGATTGGCGATAATGAATTTAATTTATTGTCAATTAAAATACAGTTGGATGGTGAGAAACAGGTGAAAACTAAAAACCCTTCTCACCCACTCCCTTTTTTAACACAGACTCATTTTCACTCCTTCATTTTTAACTATTCTGCTCTATGCTAACAAGTGGTAAATTTGTAACAGCCCCTCTCTGCTTCTTCCTCCTCACATTTTTCCCCAGCTCCAGTGTGTCCCTTCCTGTGGGCTGCAGTCATTGAGGATAAACTGGCTCAAGGGAGGGTCTCCTATGAGCTGCAGTTCCCTTCAGGAGAGCCTGCTCCAGCACTGGGCTCCTTCTTGGCAAGGCCCTGCTCCAGCACAGGCTCTCCATAGGCTGTAGCTTCTTTCAGGGAAACACCCACCTGCTGCAGTGTGGGGTCTTCTGTGGTCTGCAGGGCAGATATGGGGCTATCTGCTCCAACACAGCCCTCTCCAGACTGCAGGGAAATACCTGCTGCACTTTGCTCTCTCCCCCAGGCTAAGGAAACTCAGCTCTGCTGTCTTGAGCATCCTCTCCACATCCATCTTAGGCACTGGCATTTGCAAGGTTGTTTCTTGAACTCCTTTTTCCCTGCACTGCCCTTTCTCATCAATTTTTCCCAGAGGTGCCACCAGGGTGGCTGCCATGCTCAGCTGTGTCCTGTGCTGGGTCTGTTGGAGCTGTTTAGAACCAGCTGTGCTCAGCATGGGGCAGCCCCTGGCTGATTCTCCCAGAGGCCACCCCTGCAGACAAAACCTTGCCACAGACACTCAATGCAGACAGCATCCTGCTCTGCCTAAACCCCTTCAGTTCTCTCTTAGCTTATGCATATTGTGACAGTTTAGTTTTAGAATCGTCCTTGATTGCACAGGGAGGCTGTCCCAGGAAATCAGTAATGGTCTCCTGGAAGCAAATGTGAGTTTTCATGTTGCTCAAATGCAGGTCACTAAGACAGCTCAGTGGTTTTGTGTGTGTCTGTTGGCCATTGTTTGAGCTGAGAAAGTTGAGCACTTTATGTGTGTGTGAAAGTACCAAGGAGTGTAAAATGGAGTAAGCAGAATCAAGACTGTGAGAAGAGTTTGAGAGCTTTGCTTTTTCCGTTGTGCCACGGGAAAGGCAGCTCTTTGAAATGGCCTGGGGTGCTTGCTGGACTGCTGTCACTCAGGGTCTCTTCCTGCATGTGTGACGTGCTTGAAGTGCCCTCTGGAACACAGCACAGCCATTGCCTTGCTCTGCCTTGCAGACCTCAGCTCAGCAGGCCCTGATGGGGACCATCAACACCAGCATGCACGCGGTGCAGCAGGCACAGGCCGACCTCAGTGAAGTGGATAACCTGCCACCCCTGGGGCAGGACATGGTGAGTTCTTCTAAGCCACACAGGAATGAGCCTTAGTGCTATGGGGTGTTTACAGACCAGTTTAGTCATTGTCCCCAGACCTAAAGTGATGTTGCTAAAGCTTTTAAAATGAGGTAAAAATTTTGTGCTCTCTTTAAGGCATTCATGTACAGTGTTCCACCTCACTCTAATCAGTCTCCTGAGATTGGATGTAGCAGACTTCCTTGCATAAATCTGCCTGGAATGCTCTAGTTTTGTGGGCATATGTACACTTAAACACAAACTATGGGCAGTATTAATGGTGGGACTGGCTGCCTCCTAGAGACATGACAAATAGGAACAAAATATGATTCTGTTGTTCTTGATCCAGGCTGGGGCAGGAGGACAGAGCCAGGGGGTTATTGCATACAGGTACTGTCAGTCAAGGGTGTTTAGCCTTGCTTATGGCATTTACCATGAAAGGGCAGCTGCTGAAATGTGAGAGCAAATCTATGGTGAACAAACCAGCAGAAGAAAATGCTTGCTTTCCTGTTTCACTTTAAGGGCCTGCTGGTTGTCCTGTTTCACTGTTAAAAGTTCACACAGGAATGGGAGAGGCACATAGTATCTTGTCTTACAGAACCTCATTGCAGTCCTTAATTCTTCTTTTTGTTATTGCTCTTCAGGCATCAAGAGTATGGGTTCAGAACAAGGTTGATGAATCAAAACATGAAATACACTCTCAGGTTGATGCAATCACTGCAGGAACTGCGTCTGTTGTTAACCTTACAGCAGGTAAATGTCAATAGGAAGGATTTCCTTGCAGTCTCCTAACTATTTATCAATCTAAATCAAGGCACATATGAACTGAGTATGGGGCAGCTGCAGAAAATTTTCTTTAAAACACACCAATAGTGAAGTGCATTGACGTGTGGAACCAACTTGGTGTCCCTCCCAGCACAGTTTTTTGTATCTTCAGTTTCTGTAAAGGTGTATCAGTCACAGAAGATAAAATGTAGCTGGCTTATCCAACAGTGTAGAGAATGTTGGCGAGGTTACTACAAGAAAGCACCATTGATCTGGCAGTTGTTAAGGGGATATTATGTTTTTATTGACAGTGGTTTTTTCTTTAGCAAATTACAAGTTGAGGGAGCTACAAGTGGCTTAAAGGGGACAAGATTGTATTACCTTAGGTTCTTTTAGTATTGAAAGAGGCTGAAACTGTGGCCTTCTCAGCAAATTGCATTGAATGAAGACAAATTCTCTTAGAGGGTAGATTATTGCAGAAGAAATGTAGAAAGCAGAACATTTATAGCAGTCTGATTTTTTTAAGTGATGAATTACTTAGTAGGCATTGCTTGGCTGTCTTGAAGTGTCTCTTTCATCTCTCAGCAGAGTGTAGCTTGTTGTAGCTGCCCCCGTTTCCCTTTTAGCCACTAGAGCATTCTGATCATTGAACACCGTTTGCTCTGCAGGGGACCCAGTTGACACTGATTACACTGCTGTGGGATGTGCAATTACAACCATCTCCTCCAACCTCACTGAGATGTCCAAAGGTGTCAAACTGCTTGCTGCTCTCATGGATGATGAGGTTGGAAGTGGAGAAGACCTCCTGAAAGCTGCTCGAACCTTGGCTGGTGCTGTGTCAGATTTGCTGAAGGC
The DNA here is from genome assembly GCA_013397815.1 of Aleadryas rufinucha. Taxonomy (NCBI): domain Eukaryota; kingdom Metazoa; phylum Chordata; class Aves; order Passeriformes; genus Aleadryas; species Aleadryas rufinucha. The sequence goes on along the minus strand of VZTH01013794.1, from coordinate 182,326 downwards.
TGTGCAACCTACTTCAGGAGAGGTGAGTATAGAAAAACTTCCCAGATTCTCTTTTTTGGTCATATTGCTTGCACTCTAATGCAGAAGTTCCTTGAGGAAATCTAAAATTCAAGTAAAGCTCATTTTCTTTGAATTAATGCATTTCACTGTTACCTCTTCCCAGCCTCGCCAGACGGTTTTGACTGCAGCTGGAAGCATTGGACAAGCCAGCGGGGAGCTACTGAGACAAATTGGAGAGAACGAAACAGATGAAAGGTTCCAGGTAATGAGGGGGTTGCTTGTCACTGTCAGAACTGTGCAGTTTTGTAATGAGGAGATCCCTGGATAAAACCAGGCTTCCCAAAGCGTGGTTAGAAAATGCTGGCGTTTCTCTATGCTGATTGAGGTGAATCCATTTTGGAGTTGTTTTTAATACACAGTCACAGAGTGCTGATTTCATAGAAACCCCTGCTTCATTCTGTGCATCCTACAGATGCTCTCATCCTTCATGGAGACCTTTGTGCACTGTATTTCTTCTCATTAAATATAATAGGTTTTATGTAAATGTTTGCTGTGTTTGTATGTAATGTAAACCAGAAGTTAATAAAATCTTTTGGTAAACTGAATAGAAGAAAACCATTGTATTCCAGACAAAATCTCTTTAAGATGAATAGTAGTATCAATTATAAAATCATAATGCCTTATGATTTTACAGTGTTGGCTCTTAGCAGTTTAAGACCATTAAATGCTCTTAGACCTCTTAAATGCTCTGTAAAAAACGTGTCTGGACTTTTTCACTGAATGCCAAGGACAGGTTTGCACCAGAGCCAAGGGAAGGTACTTCTCAGCAGCAGATAGACTTCTGGAGTGCACTGTGTGCAAAGTGTCTGCTAATACAACTTTCAGGCTGTTTTTACCACTTCATCCACCAGTAAATCTGTGCAAGTTTCGTCAGAGTTCTCATTTGTATTCCTAGTTGAATATGTATTACAGCTCTTGGCTAAGAGAAAGAATCTAAGCATTCCTATCTGTTACGGAGTGTTGGAGAAGGTGGGTAAGGAAAGGGATGGTTTATCATATCTAAAAGCAAAACAAAAACTAGTGGGTTTAATTTTTGAAATGCGAGCTTTTCTGCCTGCTGTGAAGTTGAAATTATAAATAAGTGTATTGGAAGTATTTTTTTTTTTTACTGGAAAACGAGGTCATTTTAACAGTACAGGCATTAGGAAGACTCCATCCTACTAAAAAATTGAAATATATGGGTGGCATTTTAAGTGGGGAAATGGGAAGAAATTATTTGAACTTAGTGATTGCAGGAATTAACACCTGAATGTGTTTTAGGGTGGCAGACTGAGTTTTCCCTTTACTTTACCAGGACGTTCTGATGAGTTTGGCCAAAGCTGTTGCCAACGCTGCTGCCATGTTGGTGCTGAAGGCCAAGAACGTAGCACAGGTGGCTGAGGACACGGTGCTGCAGAACAGGGTCATTGCTGCTGCCACCCAGTGTGCCCTCTCTACTTCCCAGCTGGTGGCTTGTGCCAAGGTGAGGCAGTGGTGTTTGGGAAGGGGCAGAGCATCATGTCCAGTGAGTGCTGCGCGTTCCCAATGGCCTTGGGAACGGACTCTGTTAAATAAGCCTTTTCTGAATGCTCTGGGTGCTCTCTGTGCAGGTGGTGAGTCCCACCATCAGCTCCCCAGTGTGTCAGGAGCAGCTGATCGAGGCAGGGAAGCTGGTGGACCGTTCAGTGGAGAACTGTGTGCGGGCCTGCCAGGCTGCCACGGATGACAGCGAGTTACTGAAGCAGGTCAGTGCGGCTGCCAGCATCGTCAGCCAGGCCCTCAATGACCTCCTGCAGCACGTGCGCCAGTTCGCCAGCAGGGGGGAGCCCATCGGCCGCTACGACCAGGCCACAGACACCATCATGTGTGTCACCGAGAGCATCTTCAGCTCCATGGGAGATGCTGGTAAGTTCCTCCGAGGAGCAGTAGCTTGCCACAATTCAAACGTGTGCACTTTTCAAGGCAAGGAAATAAAAATCCTTCTCTGACGTGTGCTCTCCTCCTAAGCCAGTGCTGTCATGATGGGTGGTGATCAGCCCATAACATGAATCAGCAACATGCACATAGCTGTGTGCTAGATAGAGTAAATGTTGACTGTGTGAAAACAGTCAGTGCCATGCTAAAGGAACGCACTAATGTTTTGTCTGTTTTCTGCCACTGCTTCACTTCATAGAATTGTACAGCAATTTCTCATCTCCAAATATGAAGACAGGCACCTGGGCGAATACTTCACAGTGATTGACTTTATTATGCATAGGTTTTGTTGCAGGTTATTAAGCTTACTTCTGGTTTTTTTTCTGAGATGTTTCTGGTAACTGCAGCTTCTAGAACAAGAAATAAGATGGTTTTGGTCAAAAACCATTCCCCAAAAACACAGGAGAAAGATGGGTTTATTGAGGGAGTGAAATCTTGGCTGTGATTTGAAAGCAAAATTATTAGTTTTTGCTGGGACAGGAGTTTCTTTGAACTGTATATTCAGAATTAGCTAAAAATACTGATTGTGTGTTTTTGTCTTACTGTCTAGATTGCAAATACGATATTTTTTTCTTAATCTCCACTGTTATGGTTTCTGTCATTTATATTGTGATCCACGATTTGTTTATGAAACTTTCAAGTTATATGAACTCTGTGTATCATTTTCAAGTAAAAAAATACTTCAGCAAATGTAACTTCATTTTTGCCTCGTGAAACAATGCTGAATTTTGAAACCAAGACTGAAATTCAGAGAGGGGAACGTAAAAGTGCAGTTGTGCTCCCCAGGTGAGATGGTGCGGCAGGCCAGGGTGCTGGCTCAGGCCACCTCCGATCTCGTCAATGCCATGAGGTCCGATGCCGAAGCAGAGATCGACATGGAGAACTCCAAGAAGCTTCTGGCTGCTGCAAAGCTCCTGGCAGACTCCACAGCCCGCATGGTTGAAGCTGCAAAGGTACCAGGAAAATGAACTGTCAGCTTAAAACTGTAAGGCTGTGCACAAAGAAGAGATGGTATGTGGGATTTATGAACAGGATCTGGCTGATAGCAGAGATGGTTTCTCTTATCCTGTGAAAGTTTGGCATTTAATGACTTAGCCTAGGTACATTCTGAAAATTGATTTATTAGCTACCTGGATTTTTTGGGTTTTAAAAGATCTTCTTGCACTGCTTTTGCTTTCCTGTGTGCAGGGTGGTCATGACTCAAGCCATGTAGGGCGGTTACCACCAGCCCTGAGCCTTGCTGTGGTGCAGGGTCTTGTACCAGTGCAAAGGGAACAACAGAACCACAGCAATCTCTTACTGGAGTCGCTACAAAGCAACTCCCCTCTGTCTAAGGAAGAGTTTCCTCCACCTGGGGAATCTTGCCTGTGTTGTTCCCCTCTGCATCCCTCCCTCCTCATTCTCACAAGAGAGGCAAATATCTCAGCTTTTCTTTCCTTTCTGTGCTGGACACCTTTATCAATCTGCTAGGGAGGAATACATCCTTTGAATTGTTTCCCAGATCCTGCACTGAAATGATTTTGACAGCAGCAGGGCCAGCCATTCTGCTGGGACTCTGGAAGGCCTGCATGCCTGGCTGCCTATCCTCGACTTTCCAGTACTTTCTCAGGCTTCAAGTGGAGAAAACTACTGGGTTAAACCTCACAGTTTTGGAATGCAATTACTGAAAGACATTGAATTGGGAATTTTAAAAACTGAGTTTTTTTCAAAGACCTATATTCATACAAATACATTATTTCAGATTATAGGGGAAGCAGTTTAAAAAGGCTTTTTTCCCAAGCACTTGAAGTGGTGTATGAAGCAAATGTTGAGCTAAGTACCAGACAATAGGCAGTAACAGCCTTCCACTAGAAATAGACTTTCTGCTTTGAAGTTTGTAACACTTCAGTGGTCTTCTAACTTTCCTTATGATAATTTCAGGAAAATGAATGCTGATGTAGCTGACACTATCTGAACTTAAACCTTGATGTTCATCCACATTTTCTCCAATAATTTTTACTCAGACTTACAGCTTTTCCTTGGAAATTTTGTGCAGGGAGCTGCAGCCAATCCTGAAAATGAGGATCAACAGCAGCGTCTGAGAGAAGCAGCAGAGGGACTGCGGGTTGCTACAAATGCCGCTGCACAGAATGCCATCAAGAAGAAAATTGTCAACAGATTAGAGGTTGGAAATCAGATAGTGTTGTATTTCCAGCTTGCTCCCTTTTGATAATTAGTAGATAATTTCAAGGAAGAAGAAATGCATATTTGAGTCAAAGTGCTAAGCAGAGAATGATAGCACTTTAAGCTCAGTTCCAGAGTACAAGGCTTAGAATTACAGATGCCAGTGTATCATAACAGAGTCCTCAGGAAACTGAGCATCTTGTATCATAGATGTGGTAAAGTGGTGTAAGGCTTTGACTCAGAAAGCATTTGATGGTGGCTTAGTCCTAAAGTTGAAGAGCCAAGTTGAAGCTGCTTCACTGCTGTGTTAATTTATCTCTATGGTGTGCCATTTACACACAGTATCTCTTGGTGGCTTTACTAGGATACAGAGTTCCATCTGAATTTCTGCACAAAATTAGTTGAATCACAGCATATCCAATTAAACTGAGAAATTATCCAGAGTCAAGAAGCAGAAATGGATGTGTCTTTTTACTTCCAATCTGGTGGCCCACCCAAGAGGGAGAAAGGCAATTTACTGTGCAGTAAGGATAAAATATCATGGAAGTTTGTCTTGTTGGCCAAGTTTGATCTTCACATTCTCAACTAAAATGAAGAAAAGACAGATTAAAAAAAGAAACTTCTCATAATTCCTAGTTTGCAGCTGTGATTTTTACATTAGTCTGATTCAAGTGCAATAAGGTGACCATGTTCCAGAAATACATGCAGTTCCTGTATCTGTCTAGCACTAAAAATCAGGAGTACTTTAAGAAAACAGGCTGATGCCTGTAGTTTTCTAACTGCATGCGAGAAAGTTTTATGCAAAGAATATTTTATTTGTTTTGCTGTTATAACATATACTGCCTTACAGAGGAGTATAATGTGTAATAAACTTCGTGCTTGCTTCTGTTTAGTGGGCCAGTGTTGCACAACATGCTGAAGTACCTTGGATAAATTGCTAAATTTTTAATTTTGTAATAAGGAGATGTTGATAATAATACTCATAGATATTTGAAGAAGGTCTTCACAATGCTTTTAGACTCAAATACCAGTATTTTATATCTTTGGGTCTTTTTAGGATCTTTGCTTTTTCCATAGAGCAATCTCAGCAGAAATTGGCTTCCTTGAGTCCTGGCTCAGAGGTGTCAATGTAGCAGTGTGAAGCACTGTGGGTACTTTGCCTGTATTCTCTGGCCTTCATAAGGAGATAATTGTTTAGACCAGTTCTGCTGTTTGTAGTTGACTTCTTTTCCTCCTGTTGAAACATAAGCTATGGAAGAATAGGAGCATAGAATGATTCTAATTCTGCCTTTTTCTTTATTGGCAAATTAGAGATGGGTAACAGTGTTCACATCATTTTCACCTTGAGAGAAGAGCAGTGCTGGATTTCCTTCAGGCAAATCAAATTAAGAGATAAAATGTATTCTTTTGTTGATGTTGTTACTGTCAAAGTTGCCTATAATGTGTGTTTCTTCCTCTGAATTACTGTTTTATCACTGATTTAACTTTCTTTTTCTCCAAAGATTGCAGCTAAACAAGCTGCAGCTGCTGCTACTCAGACTATTGCGGCTTCTCAGAATGCAGCTGTTTCCAATAAGAACACAGCAGCCCACCAACAACTTGTGCAGAGCTGCAAGGTAAACACAGCACAACCTATGACAAGGAACTCTTGAACTCTCTGCTTTATGGGGAACTGATGATGATCACCTTCTCTAATACTGTTACAACCTCAAAAAGAGCTTTAAAAATCCCCTCTACACCACACATATTCATGTGTGTGGGTTCTGGAGAGCACCCATTTACTGTATTACCCGTGCATTGCTGTTTGCAGAGCTGTGCAAAGCTGAGCTGCTGGTAGTGCCGTGTAAGACTTGGCTGTTACAAACACCCCTGCACACACTTTAGATAAAGCATTGGCAGGCGTGTATCTGTTGAGTAACAACCAATTCACCTCAAGTCAGTACTTTTACTACAAGTCTTGGTAGAGATCAGCCAGTGATGGAACATACACAGAGCTGTGCTGGAAGCACTGCACAGAGGGGTCCCGTTGCTCAGAAATTTGTGGTTCCCTGACTGTGATTCTAAGCCTTGGCCATGCATTCACTGTGTGAGTGTGATCTTCAGCAGGGGAGTAGCTTTATGGTCATCGAAATGGGCAGTTGAATCATACATGCAGTGAAATGGGACTGAGGTCTATTGGGGGATAAAGGTAACCTTTGGGTTTTCCATAATGAAGGATGGAGTAGCAATAGTGTTTTATACTATAACGGAGGGAAATTCTTATTTAACATATCAGTTATATAATTGGTTATATAACTAACAACTGATCTGCTATTCCGATGTTCCGCCTCCAAGCAACTGGGACCTTAAATGTCACCATAAAAGCATAAGTTACAGACCTTACAGTGGGGTTACCGTGATTCCTAGCTTCAAGCTAAAGCTGTAAGATCACAGATTTCAAGGTATGCCTGAAGTCAAGCACGTTTTTATAGTTCCAAGCTAGAATTTGGAGTCTGATGAGAAGCTGTTCCCTTTTGTGTTTAAGCCATATTTGCAAAAGACAATAGAATGCAGAAGGATTTTCTTCTGCATCAAAGGGCAGTTATGTGGGGAACAAGAACAAAATCATTAAAGATGATATTGTTAAAAACCCCCTTAACATTCTGCAATTACTTCTTGTCATGGTGCAATCCTAAGAAATGTTGGAATTAAATAAGATAGCTCAAGTACACCTCAGAACTGTGTTGTAGAGAGCTTCTATTTCAATATGAACTTTTAGAAAGGGCAACATGATAACTGTTGTTTATTCGTCATTCTAATTTTATCTTGATGCTCATTTATTAGATAGCAGAGAAAATTCAGTATCTGCTTTTTTACATTTTGGTGGTGGTGGTAATTTAGTATTGCACCGCTGAAGTGTTATTGTGAAATGGATGGACAATGTGGACAGTCCAGGAATAAAGTTTTAGCAATATACACTTGCAAATGCTCCAGCCATGCTGTGAAATTTCCTTGGCTTTCAGCAACACAAAAGTTGGCTGAGGTGCTTGTGTGTAAAACACAATGTTTTCCTCCAAGCAGGACATTCTCTTGAAAGAATCTATCACCTCCACTACTGGCAATTGAACATGCGAAGGAAATTAGAATACTTGATGTACACAATTCTGCATAAAAATCTTGGATTGTCTTGTAGGAGCCTTTAACTAATAAGTAGATTGAATAAAGATTTCTTAAGTAGAACATCTCTATAAAAGTCCTATTGTGTATTAATTTGGTTCCATGGAATCCTAAATGAATTCTGGGACAGCACAAGAGTATTTTACTTTGGAATACTGCAGTTGTCTTTAAGGGGAGTGGGAAGCCTGCTTGTTTTATTTTCAGAGGATTTTTGTTTTTATTTATTTACTAAAATCTTTTCCCTTTGTCCATTTTAGAATGTCGCAGACCACATTCCTCAGTTGGTGCAGGGTGTAAGAGGAAGTCAAGCTCAGGCAGAAGACCTCAGTGCCCAGCTTGCTTTAATAAATTCCAGCCAAAATTTCCTTCAGGTGAAGTGAACCAACCATTGCAGTAGATGCAAAAAGCATTTTTTAAGTGCTGTATGTTTTCATTTGAGATAAATAGCCAGTAAACAGTTAAGAACCATGTAAAGAAGTTCATTGCTAACTGTGAGCCGTGGGTAGGAGAATTTAGTTCCTCAGGCTAGGTGGCTGAAATACATTGTGTCTGTGGAGAGTGAAAACTGCTGACATTGAGGTTAAAAGTAACAAGAGAAAACTAATGTTCATGGAGAACCAACATTCATTGCTGCAGCACTTGCCCTCTAGGAAAGAGTTTCAAGAACAAGCTGGAGAGAATTTGGCATTTTTCTAAGTAGAGGTCTGAATATGTGAGAGGCTGTTGTAACCTTTTTAGGCAAGGTACACTTAGTGTTGCAGCAACAAGTTTCAGAATTCCTCAGAAATAAAAGGGAATATTAGCCTGGTTTTTTAGATATTAGCCTGCATAATGGGTCTGGATTGATGGTTTGGCCAAAACACAAAATTTGACTGTGTGCTTTTTCTGAAACAAAATAGAAAGATAGAATATTGAGCATTGATAACAAAACTATTGGTTTATCGTTAATGTTACAAGAAACAACGCCAGAAACCAATTCTCTGTGTAATGGCATGCTCATTACTTGGCATCAGGTAGTCTTGCCTTAAATGTGATCGCTGTTATCAGGTTTTTATGGTCCTGTGTAGGCAGAGGGATCACAAACCATGTTCTCACTCTGTTTAAGTATTTTTTCTGTGATTCCCTCTGGAGTCATTCACACAATTGATCCATCTCTCCTATGGCTGTGTGTGTGTACAGTGGTGATGATGAGAATCAGCAAAGGCTTTTAATTGTATTAGCAGTGATCTGTCTGTAGAGGCATTGCTTGAATTACAATTTTAATTTCATAGAATTTTGGCAGAGGTTAATATTTAGAAACAGAGAAATTTGCTCTCTCTGCCACCTGGACCTGATTGTATCACATGAATGCTGAATGGCAGAATTTCACATTTCAGTCATTTTAAGTAGTCTGCATGAGTACTCAATGGCCTCGGGCAGACATCGGAACCAATGGAGCAGTCATTGTCCCAGTGAAGCACAGCTGAGTCCTGCTGCAGAGGACACAGAAATGGGACAGAATTATGGCAGGGTGCTCCAGCTTAAGGAGCAGGGATGTGCTGGTCATCAAAGAAAAGTCTAGAAACCTCATGTGTGTGTGAATGGAGGAAGCAGTTTGTTTATTGAATCCTAAGCCTTCTTTAAAGAAAATGAGCTGGTAAAAGCAATTGTGTTCACTGTTGTTCTTTGAACAGCCTGGAAGTAAAATGGTGGCATCTGCTAAAGCTGCTGTCCCCACAGTGACTGATCAGGCAGCAGCAATGCAGCTCAGTCAGTGTGCAAAGAACCTTGCTACCAGCTTAGCTGAGCTACGAACTGCCTCCCAGAAGGTAGGTAAATACTGCTTTTAATCAGCTAAAACAAGAGAGCTTTGTCTCCTCTGAGGGAACAGCTCATGCTCAGGCAGTGTTCACCTCTCACTGCTGTGTTTTGTGCACATTTTGCTCAGGCTCCCAGGTGGCCTCTGTACCACGATAGAAAGGGGAGGGAGAAGTGACAAGAAAACTGAAAAAGCTTGTGCTGCCCTTTCCATAGCAGACAGATGTGAGGAGATCATACAGAGCAGCACATCAACACTCTGAGCTGCTGTTACAGTAGAGGGAGAGCAGGGAAAAGGGAGCACATCTCGTGCCCCACCAAACCAGTGAGAACCCAGCTGCAGCACTGCTGTGCTCACTGTTGTCATTGTGAACGGCAATCATCATCTCTAGAATTCAGGGAAGCTGAGGCTCTCTGTGTTTCACACACAGGTTTCTAAACTATGTGGGGCCTACAAAAATACAAGTGGAAAGTTTGGCCTTTTTTGTGTGTGTGTACACTGAGGCCTGAAAGCAGGATTGTAGCATTGAGGTGGCTACAGCTGAGCTAATGCTGGAATTTCCATCTTGTACTGATGCATGTGGGCTGCCACATCAGGGGGTCAGTGTGACTTTGGTCATGGTGCACAGTGAGGCCGCTGGTGAAAAGGGAAGTGCAGAGTGCAGCAGTTACTTTCTCAGTCCCTGGGCTGCCTGCTGTGCAGGGACATGTACACAAGCCAAGTGCACCTCACTCCCCTGGTGCCTCTTAGCAGAGTGTTATTCTCTTCATAGCCTGAAAATACTGTGCAGGGGTTTGGAATCCATGATGTATAACATTTAGAGGGCTCACAATGGCCTCTGAAATAGGAAAAAATAATTTGGGAGGGGGAGATTAGATCTGAAGCATTTACTGTTTCTGAAAGTTGCTTACAGCTGCTAACAGTGGCACTGTTGTGATTTCTGAATAGGCTCATGAAGCTTGTGGCCCAATGGAAATCGATTCTGCTTTGAATACAGTCCAGACACTCAAGAATGAATTGCAAGATGCGAAGATGGCAGCTGTGGATGGACAGTTAAAACCTCTCCCAGGAGAAACTGTAATTGAGGAAGGATGTTCTTAATTTAAAAACAAACAAAGTTAGCTGTTAAAAAACTTAAATATTAGAGGCAAAACAAGTCATGAGGCTTTGGAGGATGATGATGATAGGATTTTACACTGATTCTCTTAAAAAGAGTATATGTTACCCCAGAAGTATGTTCTGTAGTAGAGTTACTCACAGGACTGTAAGGCCGCCTCCTCTAGTGTACAAATTACAATTTGGTAACAGTAATGTTTCAGTCTTGTAAAAAGAATTTCTTTCCAATAGTGACAATGATGAGAGCTCAGGACAGCCAGTTCTAGTAGGCTTAAAGAATGAGATGGTTTATTTGGGGGAAAAAAAAGCCCTTCTTAGATGAAGGTATTTACTTCCATTGCTAATTAGAAAATGGTTTTATTGTTCACACTGCCTAATATGTTAATTTATTTCACCCTGAACAGAGAAAACATGATAGTCAGGTTTCAGAGAAACTATGTGTGTATTCAGTAGCTGAGGTGAAAGTTTAGGTTTTTGTGGAATGAGGAATTTTGTAGTACTATTTAAAAAGATGTGTTTTTTCAATGAGTTTAAACTAAGTATTTCATCCTTTCAATTTTTTCCAGCTTGAGAAGTGCACTCAGGACCTGGGAAGCACATCCAAAGCAGTCGGTTCTTCAATGGCCCAGTTGTTAACTTGTGCTGCTCAGGGCAACGAGCACTACACAGGTACTGGTTTATTCAGAATGGCTCTGTGAAACCTCTGCTTTCCATCAAATACTTGATGAAAGGTTTTCTTATCAAAGACTACTTAAATCAAGGAATTACTCCATTTTTTTAGTGCTGATAGTGAATTGTGGTAAGTTACTAAGAATTGTGAGTGTGACTGTGCTTCATAAAAGAACAGTGATGCAATCTGCTCTGTCTTTAATCAGAATCGATTGGGACATCTGTTGTTTTTGTAAATATGTGCCACTGAAACTCTGTGAAGGGCAGAACTAAAATGTATTGCACTTTAAAGGTCAGTGCTACTGGAAATGTTCCTATGTCCTTACAGAAGGTTTCAAGGGTGCCTTGGATATGTTTTGAAGCAACAGGATGTGAACACAGTGGGGCAGCTTGGTGACGTTCAGAACTGCATCTCCTCCTAGGTGTTACCAGGTCACGTGTGCAGTGCAGCTGCTCTGGCTGATTCTTTGAGCACATTTGCATAGTTGGAGGTAAAGCCAGCAGGGAACCTGGGCACACGGATTCTACAGTTTATTTTTGTACCTGTACTTTTAGAAACAAACAACACCTTAACAAGAGAAATGCTCTGCAGGAGGGACACAAGTTTACTCGTAGATGTTAAAATGTTCTGTGTCCTTATTTGTGATAGAAATGAAAACTGCTGTTGCAAATGCTCCCATAAGATTTTTTTCTAATATTACTGATAAAATGCATTATGGCAATTATCACTTCATTGGTTATAATTGCATCTGGGCTCTAGAACTTACAGTTGCTTTCATTTGAAGCAGGTGGAGTTCCATCGAGATGGCTCATGTTTCTATCACGTAGTTCTGCAGAAGTAGGCACTGGGTGTCAGGCAAGGGAGTACAGATACTTGCAGCTGATAATGAATAGCTAAATCTAGTGGCTCTCTTATCATCAGGTTGTAGGAAACAAAGCAATGAGTTCCTTTTCAATAATTTCCTAAGTAGAAGGAGGACACCATTATTCACATAGGCCTACACCTTAGCACTGGAGCTGATGGATGTCCTTTAACATTGGCCAGACAGACCACAGAAAGTAATTTTATTGCATCCTTTCTGTGACTTCATTCAGTTATTTTTATATGTTTTTACTCACAGTCATGTTAGGTTATATCAAGTTGTATCATTCCTAATAAACTCTTCTTTGATTGCTTGAAATTAAACTATTGTTGTGTTATGGCTCTGAACTCCTGTACGCCATCCCTGCAGACAATCACTTCCCCCATAGCTTGGAGTATGAGTTTTTCCTCATCTACAGGCTTTAGCTTTTCTTTTTTTTCAGTGTTTCTCTGAGATGTAGTCCCTGGTGTAGAGAGCTGTGCCCAGAATGTGGTCTTTGGGCTGTAACATTTACTTTATGGCTTCCCTACAGGCATTTCTCTAAGCAAATGATACTGTGTATTTCAAATGTGTTTCTGTTCAAAGATTTTCTTTTAAATTGCATTTGCAGTGTTATTTTGCAATAGGATCATTACCTGCATGATCATGTCATAAAGTACAAAGATTGTCTTTAAGGGTACTAAAAGAATCCTTGGTGAAATCTGACCGTAGGAGTTGCTGCCAGAGAAACTGCTCAGGCCTTGAAGACGTTGGCTCAGGCAGCACGAGGGGTTGCAGCATCTACCACTGACCCTGTGGCAGCACATGCCATGCTGGATTCAGCCAGGGATGTCATGGAAGGCTCTGCCATGCTGATTCAGGAGGCCAAGCAGGCCCTGGCTGCCCCGGGGGATGCAGACAGTCAGCAGAGATTAGCCCAGGTAAGCTGGGCCTCGAGCAGCTGCATGAGTTGGCAAACACCCGGTGAATTTACTCCAGATCAGCATTAAATAAGGAGAGAGAACGACAGAAAATAAGGCTGCAAGGCATGTCAACTTTCTATTCCTATCAACAGCTCTCAGACAGTAACATCATGCCTATGTTAAACAATGCAGATGTTACAAAGGATGGTGTTTTAGTCATCTCTTAGGAAAATATACAAAGATGCAGCTCTGTGCTTTTACCCACAACATATGTGAGGAGGCTGCTTGATTGCAGAAGTGAGACAGCCATTAAACTCATAATTTTCAAATAAAAGATCTATATCCATGTTATATTCTAAAAGCGAGTTCATATTTTCTTCATATGTGGCACCACTGCATCTGAATACTTTAAAAGGTGACAGGTTCTTTTTTTACTCATTTGAAAAATTCTAGAATTGGCCTGCATTGTAAATAATTTCTTATGAAGATACCTTTGTTTTAATCAGAACTTTGTGAAAAGTAGCATGCAGCAAATTTCTGTGATCAGTATATAGATAACTTCAGGGGCATTCCCTTACCTGCAGTGCTGCAGCCTTTTTGCCAGGAGCAGTTGTGGGGCTGCCCTGCCAACACCATCCTATCAAATGGATGAGCCTAAAAAAAGACTGTAGGGCAGCAAACTGGGAAAGTTGTGAGCCTCAAAAATGGCTCTGTAAGAGTCAGAATGTAGGAATTACTGGCTGTGGAGTAGAGGCTGTGCCTCCTGTTAATGAGCACTTAAACCCCTCTCAGTGTGAATGTGTTCACTTGTGCATTGTAGGTGGCAAAAGCGGTGTCTCACTCCTTGAATAACTGTGTGAATTGTCTGCCTGGACAAAAGGATGTGGATGTGGCCTTAAAGAGTATCGGGGAATCCAGCAAGAAGCTCCTTGTTGATTCGGTAAGATGGCTTTTAACATGGAAATAAATTTCAGAAAACTGAACAGCAGGTCTGGGTTCCCCATGTGTCAAATCATTATTTGGTAAATGTGCCCTAAGTATGCTTAATGTAAGCTGTGTTTAGTTTATGCACCTTTAGGCAGCTGCTACTTACACTGTTTTTCTAGTTTTATGGGCAAGGTGAAATGTGTCTGTGACGTGTGAAGGAAATATTAAAGTTATTATCATAGATTGGTATTAACTTTTTGGTTTTGAAAATGGCAACTATGACTTAACATTCTGAAGAATATGAAAATTAGAAAATTATAGTTCATCTCCCACCTAGAAGTGATCATTGAAGGAGCATTGTGATCTGTCAAAAAATGTTTGGTCATTTTGTGCAAGGAGTAGAATTGTTACTTTAACTGCATCCATGTCAAAAAAACCCTTTTTGCACTGGTAATTTGCCAGAAGGTTGTACTATTTGAACAGCTTTTTTTTCCTGCACCCTCCAGTGACCTTTCTATCCTGTCAATGAAGGAAATGGCATTTTGATATGTTTGTGCAATGCCTTTTGATAAAACCAGGGATTTTTACCAAACTGGTTTACCAGAGTCATTCTGAAGAGCTGCCCATACTTGGGTCCCTTGAAAAGCTTACGGACTTGTCTGTCCCTTGAAAGAAGCAGCAGGGCTCAAGTTGCTGGACAGATTTCTGATTGACAGCTGTCCCATAGCTCCAGCTCACTACTCTGTTGCATTGGGTGTTCTCAACATGTGTTGAACTCTCCAATCACGAAAGGCTGGATGTGACAGACAATAAAATACTGAACTTTGTCTCTTACAGCTACCTCCAAGTTCTAAGTCATTTCAGGAAGCTCAGAGTGAACTGAACCAGGCAGCAGCAGACCTGAATCAGTCAGCTGGAGAAGTTGTCCATGCTACACGGGGCCAAAGTGGGGAACTGGCTGCAGCCTCTGGGAAATTCAGTGATGACTTTGATGAATTTCTTGATGCTGGTATTGAAATGGCTGGCCAAGCACAAGTAAGTTCTTGATCGTGCTAACTGAGGGATAATCTTGGCCATAACCTCTGGCAGTGCAGTACATTGTTAATGTAGCAGTAGAGTGCAGCACAGCCTGCTGGTGTGAGCCTCTCCAGATGTGACAGGAGATGTTTGCTGTGAGGGAGTCATCTGGAACTGGTTTTCTGGAGTGAAGAGAACTCAGTATATGCATCTTCCACAGGATGTTAGTGTTTGTTCCTGTGTCCAGTCAGAAATATGGCTTTGTACTCCTCTGGGTAGTTTGGTAACTAATTTGAGCTGCATATCTGAAGGTACAACGGTGTGCTGAACCTCTGAGCTTGTGCAAAGGGTTGCTTCTATTTCGGTGGAACTACCATGGAGCATAATTGATATGAACACTGTTCAAAATTTAGCACCTTTCTTTGCTACTTTTGAATGCTTTAAGTAGATGAAGGAAAAGGTGCTTTGCTCTTGCTCCGTGGTGCTGTGGACCTGCTCCAGAGTGGGGCAGGCATTTGAAGAGGGCTGCCTGAAATGCCATCCTTGGATCTGACAGTAAGCACTTGGACTTGTGGTCAGTGATTTAAAGTCTGGCAGAGATCTGCTCTGATGAACTCTAACAATCAGGAATGTTGGCCAAGCTTATTCTGGTAGTCTGGAAACTCATTTGAAGCTGGAGATATCACCTTCAGTTTATCTCACTGGGTGCAGTTGTGCTGAGCTACAGTAATTGGTCATTTGGCAATGATTTAGTATAACAAATGTCAGCATGTAAAAAGGAATTGTGTATCAGAAGAGATGGGAGGACTTGCAGAAAAAAGAATCTGGAGATGGTTTTGCCCTGGTTAGCAGGAGAACCCTGCAAACCTAAGAAATGATTGCCAAAGGAGAATGGCCAGAAGGTCCTGCATGTGTCAGTCCTTTGAAGTCATTTATGAAGTGTCTCTCTAGAGCAGATACTTTGTAGGTAGAACTGAGTAGGGAGATCTGACAGTGGCTGGTGGTTATTGTCCATCAGAACTTCATCATTCAGGTTCCACATGTGTGAAGTGAGTTAGGCTCCATATCCAGCTGAGTCTGAAAGTGAGTAGCAGTGAGGTACCTGACTGTCTCTCTAACTGTGGGCCACACTGACTTTTAGAATGTTTTGTTTGAGGGAATTCAGTTATGGCAGAGGTAGAAGTGATACTGTAAATGGCTGCTTGGAATGAGAATCCAGCTGCTGATGACCTTGTGGCACTTGTGAATTTGTTTATCCTGCTGATATGGGATGGTGACCATGTTAGGTATTAGTGGCTGATCTTTCAACAGAGAAGGCCTTCTGTGTGTGGTTGTTTGGCCTGAATAGAAGCAATACCAGGTATTTTGGGTGACTAGCAAAATGTAGGGGTAGGGAGGAAGTAGAATGTAGTAAATATAGAGTAAAAGCTATTCATATCAGCTGAACAATATGCAACCTCTTTACATAAAACCATGAACAGACTGTTAGAAAAAATGGGTTCGAGTCTACTGATCGTTGACAGAAGAATCTAGTCACAGCTCTTTGCTGTGAAAAGGCAGTACTTTTCTGTAACTGTATTTAAATGCAGGTTTCCCTTTTCAAGCAATGGCTTAAAATAAGTAATAGAACATCCAAGTCAGAATATTGACTGAAATAGGCTTATAGGAACTTATTTTCATGCAAAAGATGACTTTCTGGAGGATATTTATGTGTGAGCAATCCCAGTTTGATGCTGGAGAGCCTGTGGGCTGCACAGAGGATGCCAGAATACAGAGAGCGTACACTGACTGAATAATGTGAAGCAGTTGTGCCAGGCAGAGACACATAAGAGTCTTGACAACAAAAGCTTTGTTCAACAAGTAGTAAAGTTTCTCCATTGCTCATTGGTGAATGCTACCGTTGTTAGAAGCCAAGCTATTTGTTGTAAGGGTCTTTTTCTGTTATGTAAGTGAAGCTAGAGGCACCTGTCTGGGTGAACAGAGGCTTGGGCCATCCTTCTCTGGGCTCACGTATGTCAGTGGTTTCAGGTGGATAAGCAAACTGAGTTTCCATCTGTGGTTTTAGCACACTCCTTATTGCAAATTTTGTACTTGATGTTATGCTGCTCTGGCTTTCCAGACTAAAGAGGACCAGATTCAAGTCATAGGTAACCTCAAGAGCATCTCTATGGCTTCCAGCAAGCTGTTACTGGCTGCCAAGTCTCTGTCTGTTGATCCTGGAGCTCCTAATGCCAAGAACCTCTTAGCAGCAGCAGCAAGGTAAGGATGTGTTGATTGCTTTATGTTTTCCTGTGATATTTGCTTTTCTCTGTGGTATTTATATTGTGCTTATATATTCTTCTGCTATTAACAGTTAACTGAGTGGTTGAAACCTGTAGTTCTATTTAAATGGAAGTAGGCCAGAGGAAAGTTGCTTACATTGGAGTAGTTCCTCAGCTGGTATAACTTGTTACCCTTGGTGGAAATAGGAATCAGCATTTGAAGACTTGGCCTGGTTTTTGAAAGGAACCAGTGTATTTTACCTACTGTTTTCTCACCATGTTCTGACAAGGCAATAGTTAACATTGAGCCTCTCAGTCCCTGAAAGACAAGGAACTGAATTATATTCTTATATAGAATGTGTTTGAAAATCGTATTGTAGCCACCTATCACTAACAGTGTGCCTGTGTGTGTGATCAGGAATGCTTCAAAGGGTCAAATGCTTCATTTCTTCAGTGGAGCATACCCTTACTTTAAGGATTATAAATCCACTCCCTCACTAAAGAGCTTCCTTAAGCATTTACTTTGACATATTTCATTTAAAAAAAATTACATCTATCTCTGTGTCCCTGGAAATAAATAGCATCTGCGAAAATTATAGATAACCGAAGAGAGGCTGTGTAAAAGTGAAGCAGTCGCGTGAGATTTTGTTACTGCCGCAGCATCAAACTGCTACAGATTTCTGCTTCAGGCTGCGAGCATTCCCTGTTGGAGTGTAGAGGAATTTAGTGTCCCCAGTGAAATCCAGGTAGTTCTAAGTACCTGCCAGGTTGGTATTCCCTCTGTGGAAGCATATAATAGAAAAAGGGAGGTGTGAGCCAGGCCAAGCCTTCAGCTGTTGTGTGTGTGCACGTGTGAGACCTTGTACAGACACCACGTACCCGTGTGAAGTAAATACTGCACCAGTTCTCAGTTCGTGTTTAAGGTGCTAAGGACACTGTATTTCCCTTCTCACATCCCCTGGGCTGGCTTGTGACAAGCTTGCCAGGGCTCTCTTCTCTTTTCCTGCTATGATAGATCAGGGTCAAATATTTTTGTTTTCTCTCTTCTCATGAAAATGAAAAAAGAGGCACAGCTTCCTTATTTTAAGACAGCTCTTCTCATTTTTCTCTCATCATCTATGGTACTGTGATTAGTCTTGGGTTTTGTTGGTTTTGCTTTGCTTTCTTCCCCCTTTCCTCCAGCTGTAGTAGACACTTCAGCTTTTTCAGTAGCTTTGTCTTCCTTGTGGAGGCATTTTTCTTGACTCCCTCTGACAGGACTGCAACACTGGCTGAGTTCCTTGCGGAATCCAAGTATTTGTGTGTTGTATTTGATGAAAACAGATGTGGCCTTTAGAGTCCCAGCAGTCCCTTTCCACTCTGGGATTGGTGTTTGAGGAGCCACCTTCCAGGTTCTACTGTGTCCAAAGTAGTTTTCAGAGTAATGTTTGTACACTGGATGGATTCCTGGTTAGAGGTACCTGGTGTGGAATGATACTCATGAGACCATGTGGCATCCTCTACAAAGCTGATAATTCTCTCTCTTCAACTGCTGATATTGTCTGAATCAGAGAACTGAGTCTCAGATTACAATCAACAGCAAACAAGATATTTTTGTGTGAAGTTTCTCTGGGAGTGAACAGAACTTCCAATTTCTGTCATTTATTCCTATGTCTGTACACAATGATATTTTTCTGATGCACAGAAATCACTGATGTTCAGCAGGTGAACACCACGTCCTCCACAAGGACACCAAAGCTGCTGAGAAGGGTAGGAGTCTCAGCTAAACAAGTCTGGCTGTTAGTTTCCATTCTTTTTGCCCTGGAATTTAACATAAACATAATAGATGTCATAAGCACATCCTGTTTCCTTTTGTAACAGTGGGATACCATCCATCCAGGTAGTCATGTTATTGATGTGTTATCGAGTGCCTGTTTTCTGAAAGGGAAAGTAATGCAAATGCCATTCACTTTCCAAGGCCAGAAGAAAGCATATTCTCCATGCACTCCAATTTCACTGATTTTTCTCTTCTAGATGCCACATTCCTGGGTTGTCAGTCATGAGTCTAAAATGAACATAGTTAGAATGAATTTTGCCTGTTATCAGAGCATTGAACAGAAGGGTAGATAGTGACTGTTGTATGTCAGGTTCAGCCTATGTCCGAGAGCTGTGAACTCCCATAGGAACATAATGCCTTGGCATAACTTGTTCTCTGTAGATATAAACCTATGGAAGAATATCAGTTATTAGTTACAGGAAAGAACCAATTTGGTAACAGACTAAGGAAGTACATAGCAGGATTGTGTGGGTATTACCGTATGTCAGACAAGATATGAGACTTTGCTAGAGAAGGGTAAATAACATTTACTTCACACTCAACCATTGTTTTTCATATCAGCCACTTGTTTGTGTATCCTTTAGGGCTTTTGGGGTGGTAGTTGAGAAATGATTCAGTTAATGTCAGACCTGGAGAAGTGCTGAAGTACCTTTTAGCAGCTACACTCTGTCACTGTGCCAGGGTAATGTGTTGGCCTCGGCCTGCTGCCGGATGGTGTTCTGTCCTCTGTCACCAGTGTTCTCCCAGAGGTGCCACCAGTTTGGCTGCTGGGCTCAGCCAGGTAGTAGAGGATCCAAGTTTTATATCTTTATGCAGTGTACAGTTAATGACAAATGTTTTACTAAGAGGAATAGTTCAACTTTAAAATCCACCTTTTTTCTTCCTACTCTCCCTAGAGCTGTGACTGAGAGTATAAACCAGCTCATCACACTGTGCACCCAGCAAGCTCCCGGGCAGAAGGAATGTGATAATGCACTCAGAGAACTGGAGGTATTACTGTATTTCAAAAGTTCTTATAATTAAAAGTGGACCCCAAATGTTTGTTTCTTTTGTATTCTTTGTCTGAATAGCTCCTGTCACTGTCTTCTCACCTGGTATCTGTGGCAGGGGTTTTAACTGCGTACGAGGTGAGCATGGAACCCGTGTAAACATCCTGTAGTTTTGGCCAGAATGAAATTTGCTACCCTGTCCCCATCTTCTCTTTCCTGCCCTCCAAAGGTACAGTTTAGTCCCTATTATTCATACTTACTGCGACTTAAGGAAGAATCAGGACAAGATGGACATTTCTACTACTATCAGTGCACTGGAGGGAGCTGCAATGTCTTGGTTTTTCCACTTGCAGGATGTTGTTGCTGCCATCCCACTTTAGGATGATGTTTGCCATCTTTTACCTTGACCTTTCTTAGTGTAGATTTTTAATGCCTTGTTTCTGCCTTCCCTATCAAACCGTGAGGTGTGTGTCAATACAGGCTCTTGCAAGGTACATTCTTGATCCTGAGTGAAATGTTTGGCTAAATGGTGGGTCAGTTCAAAGACCTAATTCTGAGATTCCACTCATCACAGACAGGGCCACTTACAGTAGTAGGAAATAACATCTTTTCATTTAAATGAGAAGTTTGTTGTTTACTGTCAAGGTCAAAACTTCAAGGGGTGACTGGCCTGTGTCAAGAGCATAAAATACTATTAAGTTTTTTATTTCTAGCCCTTAGTATCAAAAGGATACAAAGGTCACTGCAGTGCATTCGAGGAGATTGTGAGTTTTCTTAATATGCGAGTCCATGGTTGTCATCCCAAAATGTTGAAGGAGTTCCCCTAGGAACTGCTTTGTCCTGAATTCTTAGCTTCTTAAATGTTCTCTCCTTGGTCAGAGGGAGCGGCAGCGAGTCCAAAGAATAGAAATAGAAACCAGGAAATCGGCCTGTAATGTAAAGGAGCAAACAGGGAGAATGAAGTGCTATTGCTCAGGACTTCTGAAAGACTAATGGGAGAGATCTGTGAAACAGCAGGGGTGTGAAAGGTGAGAATTTCCAGCTAATGAACCACAGAAAGCTGAGAGCTTAGAGGAGAAACGTAGGGCAGAATAGCCTTAAAAAGCCCTTTCGAAGGGTTCTGTGCCAATAGAACAGAATTGCACGTGCTGGCATAGATTGGGAGCAGGGCCAGCAAAGGGCCCAAGGAAGTTCTGTAACACCTTGAACTTCCCAGAGAGGGAGAGTTAGCGAGAAAAGCCTGGGTAAATGGAACTCGGTTAATTTCTGGAAAAAGGGAAACCAAGGCAAAAGCACACAGTCCTGAAATCAGACTGGAGACTCAAATGGAAGTGAGTGGAAGAACCTATGGAATTTTACAAGTCTTAACTTCTAATTTCTCTTTGCAATGATTAAACTTTTGCCTGGTCCCTTCATTTCCCCAACTCATCACACACTATTCCTGGTCTTTCCAGGGCTTCTTAACTACTAAAAATCACTGTTTCTGTAGAAAGAGTGTGTCTCAGCATGGATTTGATAGACTGTCACTATTCTCTGTGGTCTTCTCTGGAGACTCTGGAAGATGGTTTTTAGAGATGACCTCATTTTCTGATCTCCAATGAGGCAACTAAACTTGCCCAAAACTGCAGCTGAAAAGAGTGACATGGATGTTGCTGTAATTGCAAATATGTTAGTGGGAAGTTTGTGCTGGCTTGTATTTTGCCGTTGTGTTCCTCATATTCTGAGGGCCTCTGTCTCCAGAGAAGTGTAAGTGCTGTAGAAGTGTTGTGCTGTAGAGCACAACGTGAGGAGTTACTGCAATGTCTGTGAGAACTGACAGACAGAAGAGGCAACTGGAAATTGCTTTCTAGACACCACATCTTCACATCACCTTTTTCTCTTTTTTAATTGCTGTAAGGCTTTAAGCTAGGCTTTTACAAAGCAATAGCTGAGCTGTTAAAAATACTGTAGGTGTATCTTAATGCTAGAAGTTATGTTAGGAGAAAAGTCCAAGTGTTTAAAATCATGCTTTGTTTTCCTATAGGTGGAAGGCAAATGTGAGATCCAGCTGCCAGTGTCTTTCTATACTTAACTGATTTCACTTTCATCAGAAGGATTAAAAGTCTTTTCTGCATGATATTTGGCAGAAAAATAGTGTTCCTCCAAATTTGAAAAAAGATGTGCTACAGATATTTTTGGTATAAAGGAATTAGCCTCCTGCATTTTGCAGCTTTTTACAAGTTTTGTTATCTAATTGCATTCATTCTTCTCAATGAATATGTGACTGATTGTCACACTGTTATTTCTAGGACTCGGAATCACCTCAGAAAAAGAAATTAAACCCAACTCTATGTAGTTTTCTGACAAAGTTTTCCTATGTTGAGGGAATCTTTTGACAGTGTAAGAGGCAGGCAGGTGGTGGATGTGTACTCAGTTTGGTAACCCATTGTGTTTCCAGACAGTGCTCAGCAAATGGCAGCTTTTTCTTACCACTCTTTTAAATTTGTTTATGAAATTTAAAATAGTACTGAAAACATGTGTTACACTGTTGACACCTGACAGATTGCCTCATGTCAGCTGAGCATCTCTGACCATTTATCACTCATCACAAACACGAGGTAAACCACAGTAGCCTGGACAATGGTGCACAAATGTGGAGTTCCCACAGCTCAGTTCCTGTCGGGTGGGGTTTCCTGCCTGGCACACCCTCAGGGAGTGTGCAGCTTGGGCTGCTTGCTGGGCACAGAGGTGTAAGATTACATTGGGATAAGCAGGATAGGTGTGGTGGTCTGTGTTCTTTTCAGCTCAGTATTTCAGACTCTGTCAATAATCAGTTTCTTTCATTGTTTCAGACAGTTAAGGGCATGCTGGATAACCCAAATGAACCCGTGAGCGATCTCTCGTATTTTGATTGTATTGAGGGCGTAATGGAAAACTCCAAGGTAATTTCTTTTTCCCACTTCTGTGCCAATTATGAAGTGTGTTTGGATTTTCAGAAGTTTCCACATGCATATTGAATGTTAGAGGTGTAGTCAGTGTTTATAGCTAAAATGTCTGCTGCATTCCTTGATAAACTCTGCCTGAGCTAGGTTTCTTACAGGTAATTTCAGGTTTTGGTCACTTATAAGGTGTATTGCCTCAGTAAGAAGTTTTGAATTAAGTGACTGGTGCACAATGCTCTTAAAGCTTCTCCTCGCTCCCTTCCTCTCCTGTGCACTAGACAGCGTGTCATACTTTGAGGTGCTGTATTTTGACTGCAGTTATGTTGGAACATCCCAATGGGAGGCTTGGCAATGAAATCCCATCGTATCGTTCTGTGCAGAACAGCTTTGCCCAATGTCTGAGCAGTGCAGACACCCCAGCACATCAGAAAACCTGTGGGAAACTCTGCAGTTGTTTTGAATCAAACTGTGCTGCACATCTTTCTTTGAAGCTGCCTTTTGTTGTCCTTATTATTTGATCTGTTGGAATTGTCTCATATTCCTCCTTCCCTAAAAGAAAAAGCAAGTACCTAATGGGTGTGTGTGATCTTGCATCCGATGCTCTACTGCAGTCAGAGCTCATTTTGAATTGTAAAGCCAAGTGAACTGAATTCAGTGGGATATACTGTGAGAATTCTTGTGCATTCTGACACTAAGATGGTTCCAGAGGTCTGGTGCAGTTTCATTTACACTGAGCTTCAGTGAGCTTGGGGACAAAGATGATCCTGGATATGTCGACAGCATCTGCAGGACTGGTTGTCATGTTGTGTTCTGCAGTCTGTGGAATGCACTGAGTGCTAGTGCTAGCTAATGGATGACAGCAAAATTAATGAGGGTTAATTCTGTACCCTCGTAGTCATGTGAGCTGTAGCAGTGCTTGTGTTCCCTGTCAGTCCGGTGTCGGTGTGCGTGTCTGATCCCTCACACCACACAGAGGAACGTGCCCACTTCAGTGAAGCCTAAAATTTCTGAAAGCCAAGTCCAGGAGGTTTGTGGGCCAAAATTGGTTTCAGGCCAGCAGTCACTTACCTCTAGGTGGTAGGGATGCATATTTGGAAGATAACTTTGTTTCTTAATTTCTGAGGTTCTTGGAGAATCAATGGCGGGCATTTCCCAGAATGCAAAAACTGGGGATCTTTTAGTCTTTGGAGAATGTGTTGGAGTTGCATCCAAGGCTCTTTGTGGCCTCACAGAGGCAGCAGCTCAGGTAAGCTACTGAAGGCTGTAAAGAATTATGTTTTTATTTTTTAGCAAGCTCTTGTTGTGGGTTTGTAAATCTGAAATTCACTTCCCTGTGGTCAAGCAAATGATGACTTGGTACTACATGGGGTGTTCTGTGTAGATCCATGGAAACTGCACATGCTGCAGGAGGAGCAGAGTGCAATACTGTGTGTGTTTTCTAAGGGAGGGAAATGACATCAAGAAGGAAGCTTTGCTGAGGATAAAGTAAAGCTGCAGCATATGGGATTCATGTTTGCAGCTCAAGCTCAGAACTATTATATCATAGAGAAATGCATAAAAAAGCAGCCACACTTAAAATTAATGAATCAAATTCTAGTTTGTAAGTTCTTAAGGAGCACTACAAATTTCAGATGTTTGAACTAAGAAGAAAACTGTTTCAGCTCTTCAGATACTTTTGGAATAACCAGGATTCTTAAGCTGCTACAATGAATTAGGGTCTGATCTCTGTGGTTTCACTGATCTGATAACTGAGTGAACTATAGAGAGCTGGTACGGTCACCTTGATGAAGGATTTCGCTGTGGGGGATCGTGCTCTGCATCTGAAAACCTCTTCTTGATTTCCCCAAATATGTAATGCCTTGGTATGAACTAAATCCCCTCCACATGTAACTCTGAGTTGCCTTACTGGCATATTGAGGTGACAGATAATTGTATCTGTAATGGACATAAGAAATCTTTATATATGCTTGTGACAGTTCAGATAAGTTGTTGTTGTTGAGAGGCACAAAACTTATAACTGAGAGAGGAGGTGAGGTTGGCCATCAGACACCTTGAGCTGCAATGAGACCAGCAGCTGCAGGCCTGATGGGACCTGCACTCAGCTGAAGTGCCTTTGCTGGATTGCTTTCCTAGTCTTAACAAAAATCCCACCACCTCTAACAGTGGCTAAACAGGAAATAATTTGCCAGTACCTGTGACCATTAAAGCTCTCTCCATTGGCTGTGCAAGTGACAAGTCACGTTTTCAGGGATAGCAGCTGTCTAAAGAGTGGGAAGTTTTGTTTTAACTAATTAAATTTCTGAAGTGTAAGGGTATGTTTCTTGATTTCAGTGGATTCTGGAGATGTACTGCTAAAAACAAATGGTAATTGTATTTCACAGTATGATTTCTGAATCATCTCTGACCGCCGTGTGCTATGACATATGGCCAGCTTACCAGAGATCCAAGACAGATTTAGCATGATTTCTTAGGATGGCTTTCCTCTTTTCTCCATCTCTAGGCTGCTTACCTGGTGGGTATCTCAGATCCAAACAGCCAGGCAGGTCAGCAGGGCCTCGTTGACCCGATTCAATTTGCCCGTGCCAACCAGGCAATCCAGATGGCGTGCCAGAACCTGGTGGATCCCGCGAGCAGCCCATCGCAGGTGACTGCAGGGGATTGCAGGAGACCATCCCTGGGAGGGCACGGGGCTTTGCTGTGTTTGTGCCCACTCAGAGGCACTGGGGTTTGGCTCTGCCGCCTGCCTTTGGGCGCTGACGTTGCGGAGCTGCAGCGTGGTTACTGTCCCACCCCTCTGACACTGTGCCTGCTCTGGGCTGGTTTTTGCAGGTCCTGTCAGCTGCCACCATCGTGGCCAAACACACGTCTGCTCTGTGCAACGCTTGTCGCATTGCTTCGTCAAAAACAGCAAATCCTGTTGCCAAGAGACACTTTGTGCAGTCTGCCAAGGAAGTTGCAAACAGCACTGCTAACCTGGTTAAAACTATCAAGGTACAAATGCTGCTTAACTGTGCTTCCTTCTTCCTTTGTGATTTTATGGAGTTTTCTTGTTTGTTTTTTTTCCCCCTGTTGAGACAGAATTAGAACAGTTAGGAATATCTTTTTATCTTCTTGGATATGCATGGTTTAAAAAAATCACTTACTATATTCTTGAAGATCCTAATTGGAAAACGTGTTCAATGCTATAACTTCTGAAGTCAAGATGAATAAACTTGGGCAGTTTTACTATTAGGAGAGGCAGCTGGCCCATCCAGTATGAGACCCCTCAGGATTGATGTATTTAATGAGCTTGCAGCCTAAGAATAATCTGCAAGCAACTGAATGTGAAGGTTTTTAATGGTGTTCAGTTCCTCAGTATCTGGAGATTTTTGGAGCTATTTCTGACAGCTTTTCCTTATCTATAGGAGAAAAAAAAGGAAATAAACAATAGTGGGAACCAAATAGAAGCTACTGATGTTGCTAATAGTCTCCTGTTAATAGTAACCTTTTATTTTCCAGATTCCTGCTAGCAGTTTGATAGGGGGTAGTTTTTCTTCATGCAAGCAGAAGTAATACATGTGAAGCCATGGAGAATTCACAATTCTAAACCCTTCTGGAAGCCATTAGCTGATCTAATCTGATTTCATTAGCTGAAATGTTTATTCCGAGATTGAGAGAGATCAGTTGACTTGGGTGAAAATGAGAGCAATATATTACTGGTTTGCTTAAAACAGAAATAACTAAAAAATGTCAAAATCTGTAGGAAACAACCACCTTCACAAACCACAAAAAGGTGGAAGTTAGCCCCTTCCACCCTTTGGAGTGTGAGGTCCTGGGACACAACTTGAGAGAGTCATTGGAGTGCAATGACAGAAAACCTGCAGCAGTTTAAAGTTTAGGGTCAGTAACCAGACAAGGAAAGAAACACACACCTAAAAGATCACGTTCTTTGCATCAACCTTGTTTGTGGAGGAGCTTTCAAAAACACACTGCAGTTTAAAGCTAGGAAGGCTTAAACCATCTTCCTTCAATTTTGCTAAAGAAACCCATTCAGACAGAGCTCAATCCTGATTTCATTTCCAGGCGCTGGATGGAGATTTCTCTGAGGAGAATCGCAACAAGTGCAGAATTGCCACTGCACCTTTAATAGAAGCTGTGGAAAATCTGACAGCATTTGCTTCAAATCCAGAATTTGTCAGCATCCCAGCACAGATCAGCACTGAGGTAAGGCAGGATGCTGCATTTCCACCCTTCAAAAGCTGAAAATGTTCAATTAATCACGTGTTGGGAGAGAATGAGTGTAAAGACCCCAAAGTGTTTCCTTGGGTTTCTGGGTGTTCACTGGGCATTCTGCTGTCTTTTGTTTAAGCTCTGACTTTGACTTTTCCACCAGTAGGATGCACAGTTTGGCTACAAGTAAGTGCTGCAAGTCTGCTGTTAGCAAAGCCATACAGCACAGGCTACTTGCATGTTTTAGCAGCTGGATTCTTCTATGCAATACGATAATAAATATCCCCTTTTTTTTCCCTCAAGAGCAGTTTGAACAGATGGAACCTGTTTAGTTTTGAAAAGAATCGAAGGGATGTTGCTGGGTTTTTTCCTTTTTGCCCACAAGTTCTCCATCTTCAAACTGTGTAACTACAGCAGAGTAGAATTCATTTGAGGAGACCAATAAAGGATTCGTTGGTTTTGGGATTTTTTTGCCCAGGGAAAAGAGATAAAAAAGCAGACCTCTTAAGCTTTGTAAAAGCTTTAGAGTAGAGGTCATGTGTTGTTACTGGCCCTCCAAGGGCTGCTTCCTGCTTTTGTCAGGCTCTGATCCAGATGGCAATATCAGATGATCCAGAAGCTGTCACAGTCTTACAACGGTGGGGCTGTAACTGCAATCTAAGCGTGTCCTCCAGGTCTGTGGTACCTGGCTTTACCAGATTATGGGCAATAAAATAGATACACAGATAATAACCCAGTTAAGAGGCATCAGTCATCACTTGGAGTTAGTAGTCTGACTGGGGAAAGGGCACATCTGTTGGAGATGACAATTTCTGTGACAAAGTGTATTTTCAATGATATTTCTGTAGTCTGCGACTAGACAAGTGTCATTGTTTTCTCTTGTTTCTGAGCTGGAAGATGCATTTCTTAACTTGAGACATGTTCCTTAAGTATGTTTCAGAGAAAGCTGTTGGACTGATTATTTTAGTTCTATTTCTATCTTGACTATCTGTGAATATAATAGTACAGTGGAGGGAATTATAATTCCATTTTAATGCTGTTAATTAAATAGATTTTTAGGAGCAGAAAGTGTGGATGAACTCGAATAATAATTTAAATGTTCTTTCTGTTCTTACACCTTCCTGATCACAGGGATCACGAGCACAGGAGCCAATTCTGGTTTCTGCTAAGACAATGTTGGAGAGCTCATCTTTATTGATCAAAACTGCCCGTTCTCTGGCTATCAATCCCAAAGACCCTCCTACATGGTCTGTACTAGCAGGGCATTCCCATACAGTCTCAGATTCTATCAAGAGTCTTATTACCTCTATCAGGTATGTCTTCTGTAGTAATTGAGCAGTTGTTCATAAAGAAAAATGCCATATGGCCATTAGCACTGTGTTATTTTTCACTGATGGAAATTACTCTGTGATGCACAATATCTCCTCAGTTACAGTGGGTGTTTAATTGTAATTGATGACTGCAGCACCCTGCAGCACAGGGCTGTTCTGTGTTTGTATTCTGTTCTCCTTCTCTGGTTCCACCTCCAATTCACCCTAAGGTAAATGTAATAGAGAATGCTGTAGAAAATGAACACTGTAGCTACCACTACCTCCATGCAGATGGTGTACCAACATACAATAGGTGGGAAACAGTTGGGTTTTTTTTAGTTAAAGTGGGCCTGTGTGCATTCAGGAAGGACCCTGCTCCTCGCCACCATGCTCAGTTTGGTGTCTCTGTCCTGCAGGGACAAGGCCCCAGGGCAGCGTGAATGTGACTTCTCCATCGATGGCATCAACAGATGCATCAGGGACATCGAGCAGGCGTCGCTCGCCGCCGTCAGCCAGAGCCTGGCCACCAGGGATGACATCTCCGTGGAGGTGAGGCAGAGAGCACAGGCACAAACAGGGGAGTGCTGAACTCTGCCTCACCCACCCTGCTGCTCTCTCACAGCACCATCCACTGCCAGGGAGGGGAGGCGTGTCCTTACGGGCATCTTTCCAGGCAAAGTCATACGCTGACCAAAGTGTATCACTTCTCCAAAGATCCCAGAATCACCAGGGAATAGTAGGGGTGAAAGTAGTTATGTTGTACTGCCACCCACATGTTACTCTCACTTCCTGTGCTGATATGACAGACTGGTAGAGTTTTTGTGAGGCCTTGCCCTGTGGAAGCCAGGATTAGTTTCTGAAGATTCATAATAGATTAGTTTCTGAAGCTAATCTATTACTAGAAGTCCAGTCATATAATTGTCGATATCCTTTTTCTTAAAGCCTATTTTATCCTTTAATAAGTGAAATTTGAAGTTGATGTTGGTATGTTCACTTTAGGAAAGCTTCCTTCTCTGCCCTCTTCCCTGTCTCCTTCCCCAGCGACTCACATTGAGATTCTCAGCTTGGTATTTGTGTCTTTTCATACTGTTGCTTCTTGAAATTATGTATTTATTGAAGTGGGTTTTTTGGGCTGTAACGCTGCATCCTAGAAACGTCAGACCAAAATGAAGTTGTGCAAAAGAAGTCATTGCAGGAAATATGCCATAATTCATTTTTATTGAAATGATGAAGTTATCTTGGACACCATGTTGAACTGAAATAAATGTTACCGAAAATGGCAGTTATTTACAAAGCAGTACGGGAATGTAACAAAGGGCAAAAATAGTATTTTTTTTCCTCTTGCCTTTCATGAGAGTGACCTTAATCCTGATGGCTGTCAAGATACCAAGTGCCTCTGAATTAAATGGCCAGTTTAAAACTGAATTAAAGGCCAGTATTTATGTCTTGACCAGGCTATTAATATGCTTTTAATATGTTTACTCCTGTCCTGCAGATGGTGTTCAGGAGGTCACTCCTCATCTCTGCCCCTCAGAGATGTGACATTTTTCCTTTGCCAGTGGATTTCTCCTGCTAGCTTCAAAGTCTGCAGCAGAGATTTTTGTTCTCGTGCTGTATTTTCTGCTTTGAAAAAACATTTCTTCACTCTTAAATCAGTGCTCCTGACAGTTTTCTGATTGGTGCAGGGATACTAAATCTTTGTCAGGGCAAAAATAGTTTGGGAGGTGTCAGGGGGGCCTTGGTCACATTACAGTGAGAAAGGACACCTAGATCTGAGTTTGCTGCTGTCAGTGCTCTCTCCCCAGACATGTCCTATAAACCTGGAGAGGACCAGGCCCATCTCAGGGTTGCTGCTGTTAGAAGAGGGTAAGAGAGAAGAAATGAGCCAGTAAGTGAGGAAAACCAGCAGTGTGCAGTTCTGCATCTACCTTAGCGGGTCACTTGAACAGCTTTGAGGATGTTGGCTGGTCTGAGGGTGATTGTAGAGTGTGGTACAACTTGGTAAGAGAAGAGCTGTGATAGCAACTGACAATTTCTCTCTCTTAGGCTCTACAGGAGCAGCTGACATCAGTTGTGCAGGAAATTGGCCACCTCATCGATCCCATAGCCACCGCAGCTCGGGGAGAGGCAGCTCAGCTGGGGCACAAGGTACTGTCCTGCCAAGACAGATGCATTTGAGATCTCGGGCAGCTGAATGTTAGGGAAGTCCCCAATTTCATAGCAGTTTCTTTTCCTATGGGAGAGCAGAAGAAAGCATTTGTAAGGAGAAAAAACCTGGAATTTTCAAATACTCAGAGCCAAGACCAAATAAACCTGTTTACATTTTGGGCCAGAGGAAAGATATTCTCATTGAGGTTTTTGGTGAGGGGCTTTGTGTAAGTGTTCGCTGTTACGTGGAGTGTAAGTAGAGTCAAACTCATGCTCATCAGATGTCTGTCCAAAAAACCAAATGTTAGAATGCACATACCAAAAGCATATTTACCATGGTTATTGCAAGATTTAGTCGTTTCTCACATAGCAAGTTCTCATCCTGTGGTACATTCTTGAGAGTAAAAACTGTAGAGGCAAGATTGAGAGGTTCCTCCCTTGCCCAGAGGAGATGCTTTTTCAAGGATGCTCTTGAATGGCATGTGGCTCCTGTGACACTCTTGAACCCGGTTTCATACGACTTCAGGGGACCATGTGCTTCTGCAGGAGGAGATGTGTGGCTTTGCAAAGGAGTTGGGCAGTGAGGGGAGACACAATCCCTGGGCACATGATCCAAACCCAACTCTGTACAGTGCAGAAGCACACTGTGCTCCCTGAGCTAACCCACATCCTGATGGGAAACGGGGAATGTGCTTTCTCTGTTTCACTGGAGAAATGTAGTTAATGGCTTTCTGGGGTTGTTCTGGCTTTCTTAGGTAACACAGCTGGCAAGTTACTTCGAGCCCCTGGTTTTAGCTGCAGTTGGTGTGGCATCCAAGACACTGAATCATCAGCAACAGATGACCGTGTTGGACCAGAGCAAGACTCTAGCAGAATCTGCCTTACAGATGCTGTATGCTGCCAAAGAAGGGGGAGGAAACCCCAAGGTAAGGTGGTTGTGTGGCATTAAGGGTGAGAGAGGAAGGCAGGTACAGCAGAAAAACCAGTATGTACCCGCTGTACAGTCAAGGGATATGTTTGCAGTGAAAGTGCCAGTGACAGCTCTCCTGATGTCTCTTGGCTAAGAGTGGCGACATTTCTCCAAGACAGGATTCTGGTCTCCTCACAGCATCCTCTCAGGGGACACAAAGGCAGGGTATGACAGCTATCTAGGCTCTCATAGAGAAAGCAAATGGTTAGAAACCAGGGCCTGTCTGGTGCATGGCCCAGTGGGATGGGGAGCCTTGCCAGGAAAGAGCAGCAGCACAGGACCGTTCATAACTCAGGTGCGATTTGCACCTTACAAAGAGTCTTTAGAGGACATTGAAAAGGACTGTGGCACCTGAGGCTGAAAGTGTCGTGTGCCATGGCTCCTTGTAGGAGTTAACAAGTTTTGTTCTCTCCACTTTGCTGCGGTGTTTTACTTGTCACCTTTGCCCAAAAGTGTTATTTTCAGTGCCGTTAGTGTTTTAATTTAGCTTCTGATTTGCACATTGTTTTGCAGAGACATCTCTGACTGTCTCTGTTCTCTCACTGTGTCCTCCAGGCATCTCATACTCACGATGCCATCACTGAGGCTGCACAGCTGATGAAGGAGGCTGTGGATGACATCATGGTCACCTTAAATGAAGCAGCAAGTGAAGTTGGCATGGTTGGGGGTATGGTAGACTCGATTGCAGAGGCAATGACCAAGGTGAGCATAGAAACTGACCCCTTTCTCACTTCGTGCCTGAAAGCTGATTCACCCTGCAGGGCTTTGGAGGATCTGGGGCAGATTCAGTGGTCATTCATGACACGTTGTCACAGGAAACCTGAAGGTTATTTGATCTTGCATATTGTGAAGTAAAACTGATGTGGGCCATGGTGCCCATATTTGCAACGTACACAGCACCTGTCAGTAGAATTCCTACAAAATAGTTTGTTCAGTAATATTCTGGCATTTAGCTGTCATCTTAGGTCAAGCAACCTCTTATTTTTGCTTCCTTTTCTTTTCCTTATCTTTCATGTTAGTCTCTTAAATGAACAGCAGGCCAACCTTGAAGGAAGTTACTTTGAGAGAAGATGATGTCAAAGCCTGAAATGCTGTGCTATGCTTTGTAGTGCATTCTACTTGAAGATATGTAGTTGCAAAGTGTACATGAGTTCAATCCAATTATTTGGCTTTTCCTATCCTGACTTAGATTGAAGACTTTGGCACATAAAAAAATCTTAATTATCTCCTGGCATGAATGTTTTGGTGTGTAACTTTTGCACCTTCCTTTCTGTATTAACTGAGAAGAGAGGTTGTTTGACCTTGCGTGAGAAGCAAACCTCATGCTCAAAAACTTTGCACTGCACATTCTCAGCATCTTCCATGCTCATAACCTGGGCTCAAGTATTTGCTGAGCTTCTCTGTACACCCTGGTGCACTGTTTTCACTGGGGTGTTTTGAGAGAGGAGATCACAGAATTGAATATATAATACAGTTTTACTATTGCCTGTAAAGTATGCTGCTTATTGTGACTTTTTAATGCTGTGGTTTTCCCTCTTTCGCGCAGCTGGATGAAGGTACACCTCCAGATCCAAAAGGAACCTTTGTTGATTATCAGACCACTGTGGTGAAATATTCTAAAGCCATTGCTGTAACAGCACAGGAAATGGTAAGAAATTACCTGAACAGGGTGCAAACTCTGTGTACATAAGGAACATGGAATTATTTGTGCAGTGTTGAGACACTCTTGATCATCAAATTTTCAATGACCTTCTCTTTTGGGGTAATGGAGCAAAAGGAGTGATGATTTTGTCAATTTAACTCTTGCATCTTAGGGGTGTGATCATAGAGGGGTCCTCTACAGGAGGAGCACTGGCTTGTATTATATATTTTCTGCACAAGAGCTCTTTAATTGGCTCATTTTTGAGGAGAAATAAAAGGAAAACCACATGGTTTTTCATCAGCCCATGTAACTGGGCTGAAATGCCACCTTTTGTTTATCAACGACTTCAGGATACCCTTTCACTGTTATTGTTTCATGTAGCCTGTGAAATAACACCAGTGTTTTCAGAGCCCTGTAATGCTTAATGAATGAATGCAGATCGACATCCCACACTGTCCTTTTCTTGCATTTCTCTGACTCACCTGGGTTTAACAAAAGAAAGTGACACCTGTTGAACTGAGATTTTTCATGACTTGTGTTACACAGTAATGCATAATGTGTTTTCCCTTGGAACAGTACTGTGGTTTGTTGTTGAGAGAGTTGAGGGGACTGTTCATGGGTGCTACAGACAGGATTTTTCACAAAGTCGATTGCTCCTGCAGTCAAGACAGGTCCATGATTCTGCTATCTATGACAGTAGAAATTTGCCTAAAACTAGTTTTGTCCCAGGGATGGACCTCTGTGCCTTTTACTTACATTAATTTGAGACAGAAGAACTATCTCTGTTGAAAGGTAGGAATTTTCTAAAGAGATTGAGTTATTTATACTGACATCCTACTGAGACATTCTGTGTCATCCTGCCTATTTCTTCTCCGCCCTGTTCCCTCATCTGAGATGTGTTTTGCATCGGTGCTCAGATTTTTTCCATGCTCCCACATCTCAGCTGAGACTGTTGGGGCTTAGCTCACCTTTGACAAAATAAGGTGGCTGTGACACACAAACCCCACTTCCCTTCCCAGTCTGAATAACTGTACCTGGCCAATGGCCCCGCTGTGTCAAAGAGTGAAGTATTGGCTCTAACTGCTGCCAGTTCTCCGTGTGTTCAGCGGCTGCCTGGTTCCCATGACTCTAATAAAGCATGTTTGCTTGAGTTTCCTCTGCAATTCTTGCTGGAGGACAGGTCCCTTCCATGGCAAGCAGCTTACCCCATTTTATCAGTGTGGCCAAAGAGATGAGTGTACTTCTAATCTGGGGTGTATTAACCAGTTATTCTCATGCCTGTCCATTTTCTTTTTCTCTCGCCTGTGTTCTTTTTTCAGATGACTAAGTCGGTTACTAACCCGGAGGAGCTGGGAGGACTTGCATCGCAAATGACCAATGACTATGGGCATTTGGCTCTCCAGGGCCGAATGGCTGCAGCTACGGCAGAACCAGAGGAGGTCTGCAGTTCTGAGACCTCTTCATTCTCTGTACATGGTGGTGTTAACAAGGGCATTCTTTTACTGTGAAGAACACAGTAAAGGCGACAATCCTTGTTGTAACAATTGCCCAATCAAAGAACAGAAACCCTTTGTCAAAACCTCTGTCTGGCTTCATAAAGAAACAGCTTGGGCTAAAAGTGGATAATTCCACAGACCACAACAGAACCTCCTAAATTACTTGGGGCTTTCACTTACAGGCAACTCACAAATACAAAGAAAACTCTTAAAACTCTTAACTTGTTACTATGTGGCTTTCCTTCAATCTTGCATGTTTTGACAAGTTACAAATTTGTGTATGCTTTTTTTATCTTGCCTGTAAGTGATTTTAAGTATAACTTCCTATCCTGAAAGTGAGATTCATGCAAGCAGTCGAAGCACAAGTATCTTTTGCTGAAGGACATCCTCCATAGCTCAAAGTTGAATGTGATGTGGGAGAAGTGTCTTACTTGCCTCCTGCTGGGTGAGGAGGACGGGCTGTTCACCTCAGTTGCATTCGCCTGTTGTGGGAGTTGCTGCATATTCTCTGAGTACAACTGCACAACCTCTTCACCCCTCTCCTCTTGCTGAAGCATAGACAAACTTTGTCATGATGGAGTAAGAGGGTATCTCACCTTCTCCAGATGTATCAGATTATCTACATAAGTCCTTCAAAGAGTTTTTGACTTTGTGCTTACACATCCTGCTGATACACTACTTGAGTGTTTTGTGCTCAGTGGCTATGGGAAAAGCAACAGCTTGCACTTGGCTCGATATTGTTCAATTGAATTACCATTTCTGCACGTTACTTTGTGCCTGAGGTTGAAATAATTCCCTTTGTGATAACTAATGGCTGTGATTCCTGCTCATTTGTTAATCCCAAATCACACCTGAATGATGGAATACCTGCAGGGACTACAACTATCATGTTTTGAAACAGGGACCACGCATTTTAGGATTTAGGATTATTAATAAATCGGAAGCAGCAATAGGAGGCTTTTCCACATTTCAGTGCTCCACGTGGATGTAGTTGATTCTGGAGAGTGGAGACTCTGTGCAAGGTCCAAAACCAAGCAAAGAGTCAATTACTTTCTGACCCAGTTTCAGCAGTGTACAGTAAATGTGTGCTTTTTACCTGTTGCACGTACCTTGAGTGCAGCTCACACTGACAGGGAAGTTCTGGAGGATAAAGTTGTGTGTGCTTGAATTATGTCCGTTTGACTTGGGTACCTGCCTTATCCCTTCTCTCTCCTGGGCTCTGGGTCACTCCTGCCCTGTTTCATCAGTGAGCCTTTTATAGGGCTGTGCTTCATGCATAGATGGAATTACATCTGTCCTTTTTTTCTGGTCTTTGCAGAGAGTGTAGTGGTAGGCAGAATATTGGTACTAAAGATTGACCAGAGAGACTGTGCTTCCATTTCTATTGACACAGTGTACCAGCATATTTATTTGCTTTGTTCTTTTTTCCTTTTTCCCCGTGCCACCTTGACCATCTAGATCGGGTTCCAGATCAGGACTCGGGTGCAGGAACTTGGCCATGGGTGTATCTTTCTTGTGCAAAAAGCTGGAGCTCTCCAGATTTGCCCTACAGACAGCTACACCAAGAGGGAGTTGATAGAATGTGCTCGTGCTGTCACAGAAAAGGTAAGACAGCCTTCCATGTTATCCCATGGTGTTTGTCTCCCAGCTTCCACTGGGAGTAAACCAGTCAAACTGGATTCAGGAAACTGTTCCTTTTAACTCTGCATTCCCGTACAACAGCGCCTGAATTACCCAAAGGCCTTACTTTTCTTTCAAGCCTTCAGTGTTCCTGTGCTGGATTAGCCCGTGGTTAGTCCTTGCTCAGGCCTTGCAATAAAACTTCAGCCTCCTGTCAGAGGGAGATTGGTCCAAAACAATATCCTAAGATGTGAGGTGGCTCTTGTGCCTTATGAGGCACTCCCTGGCCACAGGTACTGTGAGGTTGGTTGATGACATGTGGTTTCATGTAGCAATGTCCTCCCCTTTTAGGACAGGGCTGAGGTAACTGCCTAGAACTGCATCTTCAGACTCTGTGGGGCTTCTTGTTCCTTGGAAGCATTCCCTTCAAACAAATGGCCTGAGTAGTTTTGCTGAACCTTTTTGATGGCATCTCTTTCCTTTTGTTGGACCCAAACATTGAGAGTTGGTGTCAGTTGCTTTCAGATTTCACCAAACACTGTTAGTTCAGCCTGTGTTTGTGTGCTCTCAGCTGTACCAGTTTTCCATCTTGATTTAGGCAGGGGTAGACAGTACCT
Source organism: Aleadryas rufinucha (assembly GCA_013397815.1). Classification (NCBI taxonomy): domain Eukaryota; kingdom Metazoa; phylum Chordata; class Aves; order Passeriformes; genus Aleadryas; species Aleadryas rufinucha. Next base: position 145,703 of record VZTH01013794.1, on the reverse strand, counting down.
TGTAAATAAAGTTAAAGCTGATAAAGAGAGCAGTAATGATTCACAGGACCAACTTTCTTTCGGTGACCACCTTGTTGCTTTATGTTGTTCCCAGGTCTCGTTGGTTTTATCTGCCCTCCAGGCAGGGAACAAAGGCACACAAGCCTGCATTACTGCAGCCAGTGCTGTGTCTGGGATCATTGCAGATCTGGACACCACTATCATGTTTGCTACTGCTGGAACCCTTAATGCTGAGAACAACGAATCATTTGCAGATCACAGGTCAGTGCTGCTGAAAAAGATGGGGGAGAGTGCATTCAGTGGAACTGGCAGAAGAGACTGGCACATGGAGATAAATTTTTACCTTCCTAGGTTCCTGTGAATGAAACTGAATGAGGTAGGGAAGTGAGAGGAGAAACAGGAAACCTGGGATTTGACTTGTTTGTCAACTGCATACTCAGAATGATTTCTTCTTTTACCCAGATGTTGTGTTGGATTTGTTGTCCTGATATGGGTGGGAGGGGGTGGGAAACCCTGGCCAGGACACACACTCTGTTCTTGTTGCCATTCTTCCTTCCACATTCCTCACCCATGATTACTTTAGTTTCCTTACAATATGCTGATTAATATGGACATTCAACAGCTGGTACTTTTCTCACAGCATGGCCAGATTTTCTTTCAGTATTCAATTACAATGCTCTGTGATGCTACTGCCCTATCTATTTCTTTTAAAGATGGGCTTTTTTTTTTATTACACTGCCCTGCATTTGCCCCAAATGCTCTGCTACTGTTTTAATAGTTGTGGTTTTTTTTAACTTACACCCCGACCTGTGGTGTGTTATGAATGGACACTGGCATGATGATTTAGATCAGCTCTTTCACGTAGCTGTTAGTCACCATAACACTGGAAAACACATTTTTTCCCCTCTTCTCCTTTTCCACTTCCTTCCCTGCTTCCTCTTCTTTTGCTACAGGGAAAATATCCTGAAAACAGCAAAAGCTTTAGTTGAAGACACAAAATTGTTGGTTTCTGGAGCTGCCTCAAGTCAGGACAAACTGGCCCAAGCAGCTCAGTCATCAGCTAACACCATCACTCAGCTTGCTGAGGTAGTAAAGTTGGGAGCAGCTAGCTTGGGATCCGATGATCCTGAAACACAGGTGAGATGTTTTAAGATCTTCTGATACTCTTAAAGGGAACAGGGACAGTTTTGAATTGGTAGAACTTTGTGTGACTTATGCTTTTAAGCAACACAATACGGTTCATCTCCTCTGGGACTTTTCTGGATTTACTGAGATATCACTTGTTTAGAACACAGTCAAGAGGCTCAAGCATTGGGTGGAACTAGGCAGGCCTTTGTGTAACCCTCCTGCTTTTATTTCACCACTGTGTTCCAGCTGGGATGCTTCTGGCAAAGTAGTTGGCTCATTTTTACTAACTTATGCTTGGACCTCTGGCTCATCCCGTTTTTGTTCTGAAGAGCTTGCAGGTCTTTAAAGCTGCTTTAAAGTCCAGCTTATGACTGGACTCTGCTCTGTGTTATTTGTATAGGCTGACAAGCTCTTGCCATTCTCCAGCTATATCTGTCTTGTTTTTCAACTAACCCTGCAACTTTTCCATGTGGATTATCCCGAGTATTCCTTCAGTTGTTTGTTTGGATCTCAGTGAAATGGAGGCTGGCAAGCATATTGCAGATGTTTGAAAAAACATAGATTTTTTTTTTTTTAGCTGTGTTCTAAAAGTCACACTCTCATGCAGACACCCTTTATTGCCTGAGCCTTATAGCTAGTTCTCACTCCATAGGTTGTTCTGATCAATGCCATCAAGGATGTTGCAAAGGCCCTTTCTGATCTCATTGGTGCTACCAAAGGAGCTGCCAGCAAACCAGCAGATGATCCATCCATGTACCAGCTGAAAGGTGCTGCCAAGGTAAAACCTTACTGTTAAATTTTATTTGAAAGTGTCTGTGCAATCACATTTGATAAACATGTGCAACTTCGACTTCAGCAATTTGAGTGCCTGAAAACTCATTTCTTTGTTTAATTACCATGATATCATGGCCAACACAAGAGTTGGTATTTAGTCCTGTAACAAGTAGAGTTGGTGAAGTCTCCTAGGTCCTGTTAGAAGTAACAGTGCTTCCCAGCTTCATTTGCCTTGCTTCATACCCCTCTGTCTCTGAAAACAGGGGGAAGGATTCACATATTATTGTCTTCATTTCTCTCTTCTTCAGGTGATGGTAACAAATGTCACATCCCTCTTGAAGACTGTTAAAGCAGTAGAAGATGAAGCTACTCGAGGGACAAGAGCCCTTGAGGCCACAATTGAGTACATCAAGCAGGAGCTCACGGTACAGAACTAAATAGCTCTAGTGGGTTTTGCAAGTATGTCCTTGTACAAAGCTGGGATTAACTGCTTCCTTTTTCTTTAGACCCTAAGCTTTCACTACAGATATTCTTTTCTGATCCAATGCTGTTCACTTTTTTTGATCCTGGCTTTGGTAGTGTCCCCTCAGCATCATTCCTATACTGTGTCTGCAGTTTCATCTTGTTTGTGTTTTTCCCTTGTTATGAAATGATCCTACCAGTGGTATGTGGCCTGCTATTGATATTCTGTGTAAGCAGGGATTAATGATAGTGTGGAATTCTCTCCCAAATTAGGTGTTACACCATGACAATTGTTTTCTTTCCTCTTTAAGATATGTGAAAGTATAGTTAGGGGTTTTTTTTACTAGCATAGTAGTGAGTGACATAAATTAATACCTCCATGTTTGTGAAGAAGCCTGATTTTTTCCTTCCTTTACTTGCAGTCCATTTTTATTAAAAAAAAACCTGTAGACACAGTCTTCAGCAGGAAATGCTTTGTTGTATAGTCTGTGGATTAGCAATTCTTACACCATAACTGCACTGACATAATCTTGTCTTGTCAAATGCTCTCTATCAACATCCAGTTTTCACTGTGTGAGCAAAGCTGTTGTCATGAGGAAATTTATTTTAAAGTATTTTCTTTACAAATATCTGTATATAGTCATTGGGAATTCATATGGCAGTGGTAAAACCTCCTGATTTGGTGCCTGATCAGGCATGTTGTGTACAATATCTCACATGTAACTGTCATGTATCCTCATGAAGGCCTGGCAGTTACATCCCATGCTGTAACTCTGAGCTAAAACCTGTTCAGATCTGTCACTGGAGGATTGTGCATTATTGCTTCTTTCTCAGTTTGGTTGGTATCTGTTTGAAATGTTCCTCCTGCTTTTGTCAGCATTGCTAAGGGATGGATCTGGGTTGTGGTGTTGTCATCTCTTTCATGGGGAGAACAGGGAGTGGCACATAGGTACACAAGAAAATGTGTCAGGCTTGATCTGGAATTCCAGGGGCTGAATCTGAGCAACATCAAGGGGTTTCTTCACATGTCTAACTGGAATTCATTTTCTAACATCACTTCTGTTTCTGGAGAGAGGAAGTGAAAAACTGATGAACCGGGAGCACAGGATAGACCAGGCTCATTTTTATCCAGACATTTGCATTCTGAGACCACTGGCCTGCTTAGGTTGTGCTGTGTGTCGTCAAGAAACCACCTGATTAATTGTGCACCCCAAATTGCCCCTGCACAGTAAAAGAGTGGCCAGCAAATACAGGCTGTACATTAAAAGAGTGGCCAGCAAATACAGACTAAAGCTCAGGAAAAGAAAATGTGATCAAAGTAAGGTTGCGCAGCTCTCGTTACCTACATCTTCCCACAGTCCCTGAATTCCAATATTCATGAGAATAGTGCATACTGTCAGGTAATTTGAACTATTTTCACATGATTCACCCTGCAAAATTATATCTTAGGTTTCTAAGGGAGACTAAATATAGCCTAAGAGACAACGCTCCACCTCTGCTTTTTTAAGACACATTTGAATATTTTAGGGGTGATGTTCTCAGTCTCTGCTGCTCTGTGCTATCAACAAGCACTTGGTAGGGTCCAGCCTTTGCAGGGGAAGGATCTCCTCATGTGAGTAGACCAGTCTAAACAGTAGTCAGGATGAGAAAAAAATGCAATGAAAGGAACAGTAATCCTTTTCATCCTGTAAGGCTCTGAACAGCTGCCTGTAGCCACTGTCATGTGGGTAGTTAAATGCAGATGAGATGAATGGGTTAACCTTTTTTATTGTCTCCTTCCCTCAGCTTATTGTTTCTCTCTGGTGTCTGTAGGTGAGCAGGCTTATGGGATCCAGGCCTGTTACAAGCAGGAATGATATCCAAGTACTCCAAATATGTTTCTCATTTCCTGCTCTTCGGAGGCTGCTTCCGTTTGCTGTCTCTTTCTCGTGGTTCTTCTGCTTTGACTTGACTGGTGTCAGACTTTGCTTCTGCTTTCACTTTTAGGTGTTTCAGTCAAGCGAGGTTCCAGAAAAGACATCATCACCTGAAGAATCAATCCGGATGACGAAAGGAATCACCATGGCAACTGCCAAAGCTGTTGCAGCTGGGAACTCGTGCAGGCAGGAGGATGTGATTGCTACAGCAAATCTGAGCCGCAAAGCAGTAGCTGACATGCTAACAGCTTGTAAGGTAAAGATTCCCTTCCTTGCCTAAGACTGATCTTTTTGTGTTTGTGTGCCTCTAGGTCCATAGAACATTATGTATTTTGTTCAGTGTGCTGCTTTTCATATGAGAAAGTTAATGGGTAAGATAATTTTAAGGGACTCTCTCTCTCTCTCAGAAATTATTTTGTGTGCTATGCACACAAAAAAATCCCCAGCACTAATATTCACTGTTTTCTTTTTGTGAAAATGAGTTTTGTTTGAGCTGAAATTTCCTGGTTTTCAGTCAGAAGACAAAATCTGTGCAAGTAGTAGCATATACAAATATTCCTGGGGTCACAAATATAATTTCAATATTCCTAGAACAGTGATAGGAATGGTGAAAGAAATCACTCTGGTCTATTTTTAGTAGTTCTCCCCCTGACTAAACCTGCTGCTTTGCTCAATTTCTTCTGTGCTTTTCAAAAATGTGTGCAATTCTTATTGCAAATTTTTTATAATAGCAGTAGCCCTATTTTCTACACTGCATGCTATATAAGTAACTGTTAAGCCATTTGGCTTTGTGCTGATGATAAAAAATCTAGGCATAAATTATTAAGAAATGGGATTATAAACATCTCATTCCTTTTGATTTTCTGTAGCAGTAAACTGCCTTTGCCTGTAAATTGTAGTTATTTACTTCTGTCTTTCCATGTATGGAAGGTGACAGTGAAATAATGGTGCTCTCTCTGTGGTGTCTGATTTTCAGTATTTGGTCAAATCCTAACTGCCTGCATCAGTCCCACATTAATTTTTAGCCTAATACTGCCCAAACAGAAGGGTTATGTTTGTTTTTAAAATGATCCTCTTGCAAAAGTACAAGTTCTAATATAACTTAGAACTGCCTTTATACAAAACCATTGAATGAAACTTTTTATATTGACTTAGTTTTGTAACAGGTTTTTTAGTGTCTAACAGTTCTTGACCACTTTTGCTTCAGATTTTGATTTGTCTTTCCAAACAGACAGCAAATTCTCAGGAACAGAATCCTCTTTTTTTAGTAACGTTATAAAGACACTCCCATGCATGCACAGCCCAATAAATACTTTTGAACATCTATTTATGAACATTCCCTTTTTTATGTTTACATTTTCTCCCAGTTAATGTAATGGTTTCCAAGTGGTTCATGCATTGTAAGTGGCTAACAGGATGAAACTTGCTGCAAATGGAACAGTGGAGGTCTGGGATGCTGGAAAAGCCTTTGTGATCTCCCAGGGAATTGCTTTCACAAAGAAAGGAGTCTACAGAAGGGAAAGGGCTGGGAATCATTTGACTTGCCTGCAATGATACAATGCCAAGGCCTAAGATCTAGTTTTATCTTGTCTACTTTCTCAAGACCAAGAGCATGTATTGGAGAAACAGGAATAAAAGTCTCCAAGAATACTAATTTTGTGCATTATCTAAAATGTATGAGGAAATAGCAGTATCATTTAACAAAGGTTTTTAATACACAGTTTGAACCAGACTTGAGTTAGAAAATCTTGTTTCTACAAATTTTGCTCAGAGTCTTAGAAATCTTATGCCATTAATTCTACCAATTGGTTACTGTTCATGGCATTTCCATGATAAGCCACATTCCTTGAATTTTAGGGATAGGAGCCAGCAGTCTTAGCCCCACTGTGCTGTAAAAGCTGTGTGATGCAGTGGGACTTAGGGTTTGTGATATTTGACAAACACTGGAGGGGTTTCCAGTGATATTAAGCTACTGTGTAGAATTAGCACTGATAAATGATCAGATTTTTATGTCCTTTGGGCCAAGACAAAAGTGCATGTCTATGATCTGTGGTAGAATTGTACAGAACATGGCTCTGACTTCCCCGGTGTCAGGAATTTGAATTTAAGTTCTATTTCATTGCCTGTTGCCTAAGGCAAGTAGTATAAAGAATTTGAATTAGCAGTTATATAGATGCCTGTGCTTGGTCTGCTATAGATGAATTTACAGTGCTCATTACTAATTCTGTTTTTATAAGCAGATGCTATTTCAAAAGACAATAAGGTTGCTTATTGTGGGATGTACTGAGACAGCTCTCATTAAAGTCAGTGGAAACGCTGTAATTACATTTATTGAAGGTTAGAGCAGGCCCTAAGATAACTTCTTTTTTTATTACGTATTTGTATAAAATAATACAGTAATTAAGCTGTGCATAGTATCACTATTTGTAGTGATTGCTGGTGGAAAGAAAACAGCTATGAAAGGCTTATCAAAACTATAGGAAGCAATGGGAGTGAGCAATCACATCATTCCATGGGCAGTAGATTGAGGGAAACCATTCCTTACGTTTTCCCAGCACTGGTTGGGCTGCAGCTGGTGGCACTGGTGCAGCTCAGCAGGGCCCAGGCTGGAGCACAGGTCCTGGGAGGAGACAGGGCTGAGATGTGGTTCAGCCAGGGAAGAGACGGCTCTGGGGGGAGCTCAGAGCAGCCTGCTCTAACACACCCCCTCCACAAGGCACCCAGTGCTGCTCACAGGGGAGGAGTTGTACCAGAGTTGGGTGGTGCTGGCTGCCTCACTGCTGGGAAAGCATGTAGGGAGAGAATGAGGGCTGGCAGTGAAGGAAGCCTCAGCATGAGGAAACAAGTGTGTGTTCTGGTTCTTCAGACATGTTTCAGTTTGAGATGTTTGGGCATCTCAAAGATGAAGAGAAGACATTTCTGTTGCAAGTCCCCACTGGTGTAGTGAGATGTGTGTTTGGATGTTTCTGGGTTAGGAAAATGATTTCCTAAAATTACTTCTGTCTTCTCTTCAGGCTGCTGTGAAGTATGTGGAATATATACTGAACCTTAAAAATGCTCCCAAAATACTCTGGTACCAGTCTTGGCTATGTGTGCAAAACATAAAAGGAACTTGATATTTCCCTCCTACAGATGCTTGCTCTAATTCCCCGTGTTACAGTGATATTTAAGTGCAGAAGAGACATTTTAGGATGCTTTACAATGTATGCATAAGAAACAGTGCAGGGCCCTTTGCCCTATTTGAATTTTTTTTTTAAACTGTTGTGGATTTTTTGGGTTTTGGCAGCTCGTTTGAAGTATGCTGAAGATGAGGAAAATCGGTCCTGTTCCTCCCATCTCCCTTCCCCTCAGACAGGGTGTAGGGGGGATGAGGAGGGGGAGGCGGCTTCTGCGGGCCGTTTGCTCTGCTCATCCCGAGCTTCCCTGCAGAGGGAGCCCAGAGACCGGCGCTGGCCCCGGCTCGGGATGTTGCGGGTAGCAGGAAGGGCCGAAAATAAGTGAGCCGTGAGATAATCCCCCATCCCAACGGGAGATAAGAGGCTGCAGGAGTAGAAGGAGCTGTTCTGTGACAGGAAATGCTGTACGTTTTGGGAACTTTCACTTGGCAACAAGTGGTACTTCTGCTCAATTAAAAAGGTCCCTAGAAGTTTATTGTAGAAAGTACAAGGCTTGAAGAGGCTGCAGGTTTCACTTTTTATTAAAAATAAAATGGTTGAATCAGTCAGGCTTATGTCAGATGCCAGACATTATACTTAGTGAAAATCCTTTTAAAGACCTGACTCTGCTGCAGCTTCTCTCTGTATTTAAACAGATGTTTCCAGCAGTGCAATGTTGCTGTGTTAAATCTCTCTTTGGAGCTAATGCCATTAATGAGCCTTTACAGAACTGGGGCTCTGCTGCTCTTCCAGTGCTGTTTGCTCACAACAGAAATGGCCAGCTCTCGATCTCCAATGTCATTTGCACACTATAAAAAATCTCTTCCCTTCTCTTTCCCCCATCTCTCTGTGTTGATCTTCTCTTGTGGGAGCCATTTTGGGTACTAATGTTGTTTTGCCTCCTCAGCAAGCATCATATCACCCAGATGTGAGCGAAGAAGTTCGGGAGAGAGCCCTGCGCTTTGGAACAGAATGTACCCTGGGATACTTGGAACTCCTGGAGCATGTTCTCCTGGTAAGGACTCATCTGCATGCATGTACTGGGCTGCTTCCAAGGAGAGTAATTTCTGCCCTCTTTGTACAGTGACTGCTAGTGACATGTTTTTATCAGTTTGTCACTAGGTTATGAACAGTTTGGTTGTTAGGAAGAGCAAGCTACAGGAAACTCAATACTTCAGCTCAAACTGTGAGACAGAAGGAAGACTGGAGTACTTAAATGGAGCTGCATTCTGGGTCAGATCTGGAGGCAAACTGATCTGAACCTGAAAAAGGTCCCTGACAAAGAAACTAAAATAAGACATTTCAGTGTTCTTTTAAGCCCACAGTAAACTCCAGACTGAAGAGGTTTCATCATCTTTATGAAGGCACTGTTGCATGCCTCTTGCAGCCACACCTACTCAAAGCCATCCCAAAATCCCCAGCCAGCACTGCCTCACAAAGAACTCTCCAGCACATCAGACATGACACCCCCAAAGCTCTGCATAAAACTTCTGCACTCAAATCCAAACTCCTGAATCCTGCTGTCAGTGGGCTTTTCTTGACCATACATAATTATCCCATAATATTTGTTCTTCTGTTGCTATTACTTTTGTGGGAAGCAATAAAATGTGTTTGAACTAATATTTATGAGATATTGAAGTTTCTGGAGAAGACTTAAATCAGTGATCAGCTTCATGGATGACCAATGATTTCTTTTAGGTGGCTCTCAGCTGCCATATTAAAGTCTCTGAAACTGAAATTTGCAGCCACTAACTGCAGATTAGCAAACCCAAATCAGTTTTGCTGCTGAAAACAGAGCATGTGTAATTATTTGCATCAACTCACTGAAATGAATATATAACAAAACTACAGTCACAGTTGTGCTTGCTACTAGCAGGGAAAATAGTTCAAGAAAGTTGGAACTTGCTAATGGAATTCTTAGAGCTGTATTACAGTAAGTGATTTAGCATGAGATGTCTTATCCATTTTTAGTTTAGAGGTGCTGAGGGGAATTTTTCAGATTTGACCCCTAAAACGCTGTCAGTATGTGTTTCACAGTAAGTGCCAGAACAGACCAAAGACTTGAATCAATTTTTGCTCATTTTATTTCTCTCTCTGCATAAGTCAAGAGGCTTAAGGTAAGAAAGGCATGTTCCATTTTATTGAAGTAACAGGCCTTTCTTACCATAAGCCTCTTTACATTCAGGGCCCTAAAGCCATGAGAAAGTTCTGCTCCCTCGTACCACCCCCTGCCCCTTCCCCAGTGCTGGCTGCCTTAGAAAACTCTGGTGGTTTAGAACCCCTAGGTCTGCTATCTCATTTAATTTGTAACCTCCAGAAATGCAGATCATGGGGGATTGGAAATCTCTAGTTAGTCCATCTGGCACCCTGTGATACAGTTGTAAGTTCAGTTATACCCTCAGTGGTCAGGCTAGGGATGCTTGCATGGGTGCCTCAGCACAGGGGTGCCAAGGGGTATCCAACAGCCATATTTCTTTGAAAATGGTACTTGTTAGGTGCAAGAGCTGTCAGATGCAATAGCTAAAATTTCTCAAGCCAGTGTATTGACTTGTGCAGAGGTTGCATTGGGCAAGTGGCACAAAACTGACTTGTTTGCTCAAAGGAATATTCCACTAATCACCTAGCGAGGGGTAGGGCCAGGAACACGCTAATTCCAGCTGTATGGCATGCTCATCTCAGTAAAACTCCTTTGAAGTTGTGTTAGTGAGGTTCAAGACTGACCTGTCCTGCATATCCATATGCTCCATCCTGGTCAGTGTTGATCCATGTGGAGTTGAGGGGGAGTTTGGAGCTAGCCCACAGTAAACTGACTCTGCGGGGATGAGACTCTGCTGACAGTTCTGAACTGCCTTTAAAGCAACGCAGTTCTTTAACAGCCCAGTTTTAAAACTTGCTCAGTTTTTTCAATTCCAACATTGTCAACACTATCACAGATAGTACTGGTGTCACAGGTACTAGAGTAAAAAATGGCATTCTTTGTTGTAGTCCTGACCACATTTGTGTATTTTTTTGACATTTTGGCTTTTGACATTTTTGCTTATATTCAGAAGGTAACCCTTGAGCTGCTCTGTGCTCAATTTCTGCCATGAGAAGAGTTTCTGCAGTGTATAAATTTTGGTTATAACTGTGTTGTTATATTTTGTTAGCGTTGCAGATTGTAGCCACTGAGGATTCGTGTACTTGTGATTACTGGGGATATTTGTTGAATAAGAATCATCCTTAGGAAGCAGGAGACCAGTCCATACATACATTGACATGGCAGTTCCAGAGAGAGAGAATTCCTTGTGTGGCGGAGTTCTTATCAGGCAAAGTTAGGAAAATAATTTGGTTTAGTTTATTCTAAGTAAATGGGTTATGCATTTGACTGCAATATGGCAACACTCTGGCAAAAAGACACAATCTGTTTTCAGTGTGCACCTAGAGAGGCTTGTGGGGCAGTTTTTGAAAACATGAAGAAAAAGCACACCTGGATGTGACTTTCACAACTCAACCATTTGTTTTGCTCTTAAAGCTCTATGTCTGTCCCTCTTCTCTCAGAAGGAGCTTTTGAGTATACATAAATTTCTAGAATTTAATATTTTTCTTTACAATATGGTCATTAAAAATGCAGATGTTCCTGTTCAGGGAAAGAATCCAACTTCACTCTCTGAGTCTCTTAGTGGTTTTCGTTTGAAGAAGCACAGTTTAATATTTGATACAAATTTAGTTCAGAGATTTTTATCTTTTCCTTCTGTTTGAGGGTCTTGGCATTTCTGTTGTGTTCACCATTGCTGATTTTTTCCAGAACAGGCAACTGGCACTTCCAGAGCTCTGTAGTTCTGTCTCTCAGAAATAGGAACGAACCAGTCTGTCAGTACTTGAAAATCACCTTCTCTCCAAGAGTGTGAAAAGACTGAGCCTGGTGCATAAGTATAATGACTAAAATACCTGAGAATGGAGTGCTAAAGCTGCATATTGCTCCCAGATACTCACACATGTGCCTCTGTTTTGGATAATTCTGTCCTAGGTTTAGGATTGAGAACTTCCAACAACACTGTCAGTTCCTGTGGCTGTGCAAGGCAGTGCCACTTTGCTGGTGTGCATCCGACATTGCAGTGTAAGGCTTTGCCCCCACTGCTTCACTGACAGTTACAGTTCTCTGGGCTCTCACACAAATGCTATACAAAATAAAGCTTTCACTAGAGTGCCTTGGGAATCTTCCAGCATTCTGGAATCCTCACTAATGTGCATTCTGTCTCTTCCTCTAGATTCTTCAAAAAGCATCTCCAGAGCTAAAGCATCAGCTGGCCTCTTTCTCCAAGCGGGTTGCAGGTGCTGTCACAGAGCTCATCCAGTCAGCAGAAGCAATGAAGGGTGAGTTGGGAAGCTGGCTACCAGTGTGCTGTGCTTGTTACTGCAGAGGTGATGATCTGATATTGTGTGTAATGTACACCTCAGGCTCTCCTCAGTTATTTCCTGCTCTTATTAGTACATGATCCTTGGAAATCAATCTGAACCATAAGCAATTTTCATATATGGGAATCCATTTTTTCTTTCCTCCTTCCCTCCTTATCTCTTAATATAGTCACCCTTTTTCATAGAACAGTGATGTACATTATGCTATTTCCCTGTTCAAGTAGCTTTATTGAATTCTTCAGCTTTTTCCTCATTCTCTTTTATATTTCAAAATGTCGGTTTCCATTTGCTAACAAGGCAAACCAGTATCAGATTTCTTCTATTCCCTAAGTGCTTTTTAAAAATCTTTATATTATTCTCATCTTTGGAGACATTTATTAATTTCTGGCAATTTTTGCATTTTAATTCATATTCATTAAAAAAAAAAATATTTCTTTTTTCATTTGCTGCCTGTAGAGGATGTCTTTATTCACTTTAGAAGCTTTTTTTGTGGGAAGTAAAATCTTTGTAACCATTCACAATTTTCTTTCCTAATTTTCACTTAGAGGTACACAATAAAATTGTCTCCTAACAAATTTAACACATAAATGTTTTCACCTTTGTGAAATGCCTTTTTTTTTTTTAAGAGGAACTGCTACATCTTACAAATTTGGGATTGATTGTGTTTATACTTGCTGCCTTTTTTTTTCCCTGTTCATCTGCCAGTGTTAGGGTTTCATATAGAACATCTTCATCCTGTGCAGCATTTGAGAAATGGTTTCTAGACCATGCCTCAGAGGTTATGAACTTCTTTTGGCTGTTTCATTGTTTTCCTCAATTCAGAATATGGATGCTTTCTGAACCTTGTAATTCAGAGAATGGTGTTAGGAAATCAAAAATAATAATGCACTGACAACTTCCAAAAGTCTGAAATGACTTCCCGCCAAGTATTCATTTGGTGGATCTACAAAATTTCTTTGAGAAAGGAGAAATGCCACAATGTCAACAACAACAAAGAGTTGGCGTTCAGATGTGATACAGAAACTGCTTAGGCCTTTTCTACATCACTGTTAGACACACACTGCCAAAAGTGTGCTTCCTTCAGTCAGTGCTAACTTCATCCCCAGCCACTGCCAGCTGTGCTGGGGGTGGCTGCCAGCTGTGCTGGGAGTGACTGTGTTGGCTGTAGCCTGTTCTCTCTACCATTCTGACTTCTCAATGTACCCTATGGCTTGGTCAAGTTAGGAACCATCTGAGTGAGACCTCTGATAAACACAAGATGAGTGACAGCTGATTTTGTTCCCACTATGGACAGTACCCCTTTTTGAAGCTTCTTTGCTTACACAATTATTTAATAAGTTACTTTCATGAGAGAATAATCCTGCTTAATACTTTTTTTCCCTCTGCTTTACCATTTTCTCCATGACATAAACCACTAGTTTCATGCCATCATGGCACTCAAATCAGCTTTCTGCGATGTACGTTCTGTATTGGACACTTGAGGTGTGATTGCAATTCCCCCTGTTTGAGTGGCAGCTCACAGTGACACTGAAGTTATTGTCTCCATCTCCATTAATTTCAGGGACAGAGTGGGTGGATCCAGAAGACCCAACAGTCATTGCAGAGACAGAGCTATTAGGGGCTGCAGCATCCATTGAGGCTGCAGCAAAGAAGTTAGAGCAGCTGAAACCAAGAGCCAAGCCCAAGGTGAGTGTCCACCCCCGTTGTTTGTTTGAGGTTAACAAAGCAGAGGATGCACACTGCCCATGGCTTGGTGTGTGCTTTGCTGCTGGCCACGATAATGGTGTAAACAATCAAACCTGGCCTGAGTCCCAGTGCCACGAGGCGCTGCTCTGGATGGCACTGATCCCTGAGGATAGAGGGTAAAAAGATGCTTTTCAGGGAGTGAGTCAAGCACCAGCCATGAGCAAGCAAAGGAAGAGAAGCCAAATGTTAGAAATGCTTGTAAGAGTTATGGCATCATTACTGTTGGTTATTTACATTTCTGTTTCCAAACATATTTTATGGGTGTGTAGTCATCCTCACTTGATTTCTTTAGGAGACCCTTTGTTCACATGTGAATTTGTGTAGTATAGCAGGAGAAAGCAGCAGCAACACAGATGGGATCCAAGAGAATGTAAATGACCTGCAGGATTTTCTAAGACTAAAACCAGCATTTTATGCCATGCTTAGAGAGGAGCTGTTTCAGTGTAAAATCAGATACATTGTATGAACATTTGTGTCATTTTCCTGAAGGAAATTAAATTGCAATTCATTATGATGTTAAGTAGTGTTGCATGTTGCCAGGTCATTTCAAATGTGTCTCTGTAGATATAAAATTAAGCCAACTATTTTCACGTGCAGTACAGAGGGAATATATGAAACTGGTGGATCCCAGAGAATTGCTACCTTTTGCCTGGTGTTAACAGACAGGTTTTAGTAGATTACTATGTTGCATCACTTTAAAATGAAAAGCATTTTGGCTGTGTAATTGACTTCAGGAAAGGACTATGTATCTATTTTCCTGTTTATGCTGCTTTGTAGGTGCAAAACTGTTTTCAAAGTGAAGCTAATGAGAAGTCTTTCTAAAAAGCAGAGCCTCAAGAACATTCGGTGTGGGGTGATTGTATTGGTGCAGAGTAGTATTTTGTTATTTAGGAGCATCAGATTAAATAGTTCTTGGAAGCTTCAGCCTTTTGAGGACTTCCCACCCCCCACTCCCTGCTTAGTGATAGGAATAAATTAGCTCATGAAAAAGAAATGCTCTTTGTCTGCATTTTTTAACAAGTACATGCATTTTGTTTATAAAGAAAAATGGTCCTTTATAATGAGATTCTACAGAGCGGAGGACACAGCCTGAGTCCGAGGAGTGGAAAAGTCCTCCATCACCTTTTCTATACAATCAGTGCACAATAGCACATGTGTGTTGCCTGGTAACCATGCAGCAGTTTCCTTCCAACATCTAAGGCACTCCAGGGTCATTGTAATTTCCCAGTGAATACAGCTGTCACACCTGCTCATCATTTAACATGTTAATTTGAGTATCCAGTCTGCTTGTGACTTACTGGTCTGTCATTTTCTGAAACTGAATTCATATGTGTTTGTTTGATTTGGGATTTCAGTGGCCTTTGCATCCTTTTCAGATATTTAATCTCTTTCACAATATGGATTATAACCCATATCAAAAGGTACAAGGAAGTTCACAGAGTGGCTCAAATAGCAATTTTTCTGCTGCAGACTTGTAACTGTTATCCTCCCAGAGCAGGATTTCCTGTGGTGAACAGGCTCTGTCTTTCTGATGCCCATCTTTGACAACACACAGAGTGTTGTAATAGGAATACTTAGACTAGGTAAGGGTTGCTTTGTCTTGTGCTCAGTCTATGAAATGCAGGAATAGGAGTTATTTTCTACAGTGGAACAGACTACCTAGACAATATCCTGCTTTGGTTAACAGCAATCATCATCAAGTGAACTTGCAGAGAAGTCCTTAGCTGGTAATTTTAGAATATCTACCTGCAGGAAATCAATCATCTTCATCATTACTTGTTGGTGGCTGATTCTCTATTTTTTGGTAAGATTTTTTTATTGGTGCAGGGAGCGGGAATCATTTGATTTAAGCTTGAAATTTTCATCTTTGTGTTCCGGTTTGTCTTTTACCTCAAAAAAAACCCCAATAGCTGAAGGTAGGGTTTCTTCTCATTTGTTCCACTAGCTTCATTTTTTTAAACTTTTGGATTTTTTTTTTTTATTTCTTCTTTTCCTTGTTTCCTCTTCATATTTTTGCACCTGTCATACCCCCGTTGATGTCTTAGGCTGACACAAATAGCATGAGACATCTTCATTTTATACTACTGGGAATCATCTTATCCCAGAGAACAATTTCTAATGAGACACAGTCCTGCTAACTGCTGCCTGTGTTTTATTGTACAATGCTTATTTTGTTTACTTTAAATCCTGCTTGTTTGGCTGCAGGTGAATGTGCTCCCAAAATGCTTAGTCCACTAGTCCACAGCCCCACTGACACCGTGTAAATATCTGTATGTCTTCTGAGCTCATATCTTGGGAGAGCTTTGAGGACTCTCCTGAGCAGGTGGTGTTACTACTGTCTGCAACACAAAACCTGTTCAGTACTCTCCTTGCAGTGTTCAAGGTGGGAAATGATCTGAGAAGCAGTGAGATCTTTATGGTTTATTAAGCAGGATTTGGCTGTCATGTTTCCTTTAAGTACAGTTATTTTTCCTGAGTGTGGACTCTTAATTTTTCAGTTTTCCATGTGGAGAGTCAGGTGTATTGCAATGCAGACACATATTCCTTCTGTTACATAAATGTGCTACTGCCTGTAAAATAACAACCCCCAAAACTAGTAATTTTCTGAAGAAGAAAAATATTTTGTCTAATAAAATCTACATGCTAACACTGGGCAAAAAACACTTTAAATAAAAAGATATGGTAGATGAGGTACAACAGGAGAGAGCATTGCTGTCCCTACCCTGTTCTGTCTGCTCTTCATGCTTCTGTGCAGGCCTCTGCCTCCAGACACGGGTGTCTTGTAGTCAGGAAGAGTTCCCTGCTGGTAGCTTTCAGCAGTTGGTCCTTTGTTTTTTTAACCCAAGATGAATCAAACCTGGATGCCTTTTTCTGCAGGACTCTGTGTGATATGTTTGATATATTAGGTTGTTATTTAATCCAACTATATATCAAACATATTCCTACAGTGTCCTGCCCTGTCTCCGGGGGTTTTAACATAGTAGAAGGCAATATGAAGGAGTACAGTCACTCTCAAGCAGGTTTAGAAGACTTCCTGCAGACTCCTAATCTAATCTGGTATAAAATGCATACATGGAGGGCTCCTTGATCAGTAGGGTTGCTCTTGGAGAGACTTTTGTGTAGGGCTCTTTGTGACAGTGAGCAGCAGCTGTGCCAAGAACTGACTCTCACTGAAATGGTTGTGGTGTTTTCCATGGCCCAGTGCAGTAACTTACTCACATTGGTTTGCTCGTTATGAAGTAGAAGATGAGAGGTGCTTGAAAATAAAACGGTTTGGTTTGTAATTTTTGCTACTGTTTTGCAATGAGATTGGGGACTCATTTGTTTTCCTATTAACCCTATTTATGCTAGCCCTAATAATGGAGATGCTGTAGAAAAATGGTTAAAATGCACTACAAAAACATATTTTTTGTTTTGTTTTCAATGGCATAATCAACATTTTTAGGATATTCCATTCTACAGACTTTGTAGTGAGCCTAATGTTTGTCTGTTCTGGTGACTTCATTTTCCAATCCATTTATAGCTGTACATAGCTAATAACAGCGTATTAGTTTAGGCTTGAGGAAAATGAGATGCTGATCTTCATGGGGGCTGCTTGATGAAGGAGAAGCTAATAACTTTTGTGTCATAGATCTGGGTTTCTAAAGAAACTTGCTCTAAAAATCTCACAACGTGATATTTTCTGCCATGTGTCACGTCATTGCTCTCAACTTTATTCATGAAGGCTGTGACCTGACACATGATGTGAGGGTACTGTTTATGAATGTGAACTTAAGACAGCCAGGAGACACTCTTTTAATAATGGGAATGGTGGAATGATTATTTTTCTTGTAGGGCATTTTGCTGTGCTCAGTCTTGTGCTGCTCCCTGTCCCTACTGCTAAGGAATGCTCCTGGGACAGCACAGGCAGGAAACACACCCACAGTGCTGGCTGAGCATTGTGCCGCCTCCCCCATTGATATCCAGCCCTTAGATGTGTGTCACACCTGAGAATGCTCAAGGGAAAACCACAGGGAAGGACTAGAAAAGAAGGATTTGTTAGAAAAGATGAAAAGCCAACAGGCATTCAACAGTTTGAGTGCTGTGTAAGGCTGCTGCAAAAATAAATTCTTCACAGAAGGGATCAATTGTCAAGAGAATTTTTTTTTCGAAAGTGAAAGAAGTTGTGAGATGTCAGGGAATGCAACACTTGGAAGTTTGAGAAACTTGAGATATGGTTTGTTCTCCCAAGCCCCAGATTTCAATATAATTGGAAAGAAACAGATTTGGTAAACAGGGGAGAAAAAAAATCTGTTACCAGATGAGATAAAGGTTTAACTGCTGAGTCTGTTTTCCTGCTGAGCTTCACCTGCTGCTCCATGGTGGAAGTTAATCCAGCCATTGTACAGTGGCATTCTTGATAATGCAAGCTTTGATTTCTTGGCATTCTCTTTGAAAAATAGTAATTTTTGCATAGGACTTGTGTACAATATTTAGTCCACTCTCACTACGCTGAACTGAGTTCAAACAACTGCTTTTGTTCAGCATCTTTTTGGTGACAGTTTTTTTACAAATTGAATTCCATCTGGACACATACACAGCTGTCCAATAGATCAGACTGTGGCCATGAGCATTTTATTAAATTTCAACAAAGACTGACACCTCCTTTGTAATAAATAAGCAGATATCGAAGTTCTCACTCGCTTAAGTTTGAATTCCTGACAGTGCTAACAATATAAAGAGTAATGCACATAATATATTTTATGTTGGAAATAAGAATTTAAAAACCTGATAGCAAGAAGTCTTAGACAAAAGTAAAAGTGCAGTAAGAGTCTTTTAAAAGTGCAGTAACAGTCTGTTAAGTTTACTGTCAGTCAGTGGTACTTTTGTTGATATTTCAGTTTCAGTCTTTCAGTCAAATCCAAGTCAATAATGCATCTGTTTTAATAAGGACAATAATTCTGATAGAGACTTTACTGGATTCCATTTAATCACTCTGGCAATGTCATGATTGAAATAAGAGTTTCATAAGTAAGACTTGAGGCCTGTAGAGGGCTGATGTGATTGCACTTAGGTACAATAATGGCCATGATGTTGCATTGCAAGCACTGCCAAAATTTTATGTGGAACATGACTTGCTCCCTTTCCAAAGCAATTTCTTTTATTGCAAAGACATATACTTTAGTTGATGGGAATAGCTCAATAGCAAGGCAAGACAAATACTTTTCCATGGATTAGGTGGCTTTTCCAAAAAAAAAAAAAGAAAAAGAAAAACTTTCAAGTGCCAAACATCTTTATCTACACATCAGTTTTTATTTTCAGATGATTCAGTTTTCCTGGTGTCTGTGGATGCTGTTGTTTCATCTCCTGGACTTTTAGTTATGTGACAGTTACATGAAGTGCTGTAGGACTGAGCACTGCTTGATGGGCTGTTTTGTAATTACTCATCATTTTGTAATTACTCATAATACAATAATCTTGTATTATTTTATAATTAACTTATTTCATCAAACTGCAGTATCAGGAGAACTAAACCTGACTTAAATTTAGATGGGTGTGCTTAGACTTGCAAATGAAGTGCCCAATTTTCTAACTCACAGCCCACCTGGCTGCTGTTTCTCAAGTTAGTTGTGTGACACAAGAATGCTGTGGTTGCCAAAGTTAGAAAAACCTGTATTTCAAAAGTCTCATCTCTCACTGATACTGTAGCCACTAGCCCTACTCATCATGTGGCCTTGGATTCCAGTAGGCTTGGGATTGGATCACAAACAAAGTACATTCTGTTGGATTATTTTATATAAAAAACTACTGGAATACATGGCCCAGGCCTGGTTCTGTCTAAAATAACTTTTCATCTCTATCTATTTTGTTAACTGTTCAGAAGCTAGTAAGCATGCTTAGATGAATAAATGTTTTCAATATTTGTTTAAATTATTTAGAAGTCAGGGAAGTTCTTCTAGAACAATAAATTTGCATTTTAAATAGTAAGAAACCTCATTAGGAGGTTTTGCACGTGCTTGTTGAAAGACATGCTTGGATGACTGAAGTGTTCCAGACACATCTTTGGAACTTGGTATCTCCAGGATCACTAAAGTGGACTGCTGCACAAAGGTGCTTTCTGTGCAATGACAGCTCTTACCAAAAGCTGCTAAATCTATGCTCTTGCTTGGTGTCTGCTTTACATTCCTTAGTACAGGGCAATGAGACAACACACATTTATCATTGTTCAATGCCTTAAGTCTTCAAGTATTTAGAAAATGCTTTCCCTAGTTTAGCAATCCTGGAAGCCACTATTATGGCACTACAGAGATCATCTTGATAGGAAAAACAAGAATTCCTTTTCAGACTTCCACTTTTGTATGTAGTTTAGAGTAGCCCTGGTGCAGGTAATGCATTAGAAAGTTGATGGCATTCTTTAAGTATCTTGTGTGATACTCTGTTTCAGTGTGAGCAGCCACAAGGGCAAGCTAATACTTATGTTGACTCCCAGCTTTAGTCCACATGAAACTCCTTTGCAGAAAATGATATTGTAGGTCTTACTGACTTTACTGATGTGTTCCAAAATCATCTTGTCTGTGTATATGTCCTCAGTCTTGAAAGTACAAGTGCTTTCAGGTGAATGTGTAACATTGTTTTTTCTTGGTTATAGCAAGCAGATGAGACTCTGGATTTTGAAGAACAGATCCTGGAAGCAGCTAAATCCATTGCAGCTGCTACCAGTGCCCTTGTGAAGTCAGCTTCAGCAGCCCAGAGGGAACTGGTGGCTCAGGGAAAGGTGGGTAAACAGGACATGTAGCAACAGTAGTGGGGGAAAGCACTGAAACTGAATCTAGTCTCCAAACTGTTCTGTTAAAAACAACAGGAAAGAAGCTTGAGAATGACAAATGAAAATGCAAATTGTTCATTGCTCATCACAATACATGGCCCAGACCTGGTTCTGTTTAAAAAAATCCCACAGTTACGTTTATTTAAACCTCACAAGTGGTGTTTGGCTCTTCAGACGATTCAGTTGTGGGTAGTTTTAGTGTGGGGGTTTTTCACTTCATGAAGATCTGTGATTCAAGCTAGTAATGTCTGGTCCCACACAACAGTTTGGGGATCCAAACCCAAATGTCACAATGTACAATACTGCTCTGCACCAGAACAGCAGAAGGCCTCAGTAACTGTGCCCTCAATGTCTTGTGATTCAGTGGGGACACAGGCCTGCACGTAAATTCTGTGCATTTAAGTGGCTGTGCTTGTAGTTATTGTTGGGACCAATGGAAGGAGTGTTTACAATGTGTGGCATCCTGTAGGTGTGGTCACAATTGAGGTTTTGTAAATCATTTCATATCCATTGCTAGTTTTCAGTTAGTATACTCTGAAATGTAAAGTCTAAACATCAACCAGGTATGTTGCCTGTGAGAACAATTTATTATAGAACCATTGTTGTATAGTTATGGTTTCCATTTTTACCTCATTCTTAACTGGGAGCAGGCTGTATCACGGATCCCACAGTCAGGCTATGCTGTCTGCTTCAGCCTGGATTCTGGGAAGCTTGTGCTTTTAGCTCTAGCAGGGGCACAGAGCACTTCATCTGTGGTCTCCTTAAAAATACCAGTTCAGGGGATGATAAGGCAAGAAAACCTTGAAACCTAAATAATTTAGGGACCTAATGGGGTTTTTTTGTATAACTGATTTTTTTAGTTACATAAAAGTGTCACCAGAGCTATGAGAGAATATATCTTCTGTTTATGTTGATGCTGCACTTAATGATTTGATTTCATTCCCTGGAATTCTCATTATGCACAAATCCCTGTTTCCATTTCTTGTAAACACAATCTTCTGGACCATGTTTACATTTCACATCTTCCAGCTTCTCTCCCAAAACCACTCAGACCCAGGCCAGCTGAGGGTGTAGGTCTGGCAAGCAACTATAGAGTTTAGATTCATTGCTTTCATCTAACATGGGAAGAAAACTGTCTCCAAATCGTTGCTGGTACTGCTGATGCCACGAACACTTCAGCGGAAAAGCCGTGCAGAGAAGTGGGCTGCTGTCCTAAACTGCCAATATTAGGCATGAAGGCACTTACATGGCTTCCCTGTGAAGCCTTCTGGTCTGTACCTCCCCAGAGTGCTCGAGTCAGAAGAGATGAAAGAATAATGTAAATTCAAATGTATTATGGAGACAGAAGTTATTTTAAAGCCTGGGAGTTAAGGAACCGTTGCTTAGGCTGTGGCTTCAACCACCAGTAGTATGCTAATTACTGGGTGTTCTGGTAATGACATCTGTGTGTTCCAAGAATGGGTCAGTTGAAGCAGTGTAGAGTAAGTTGGGCACTTCCTGAGCAGGCAGATGTATGCTGGAAGCGCAGTTACTCTGACAACTGACTTCCAGTTGGATTTTCTGCTCCTGGATGTGCTGGGCACAGTCATAGGTACAGGTGTTCCCTTTTTTCATGGATTACTGCTTGTCTAATTCTGAGAGAAAGCAATTGTATTTTCTGTTTTCTTGTAAGCCATCTCTGAACTGTTTTTTCAGGTTGGAGCAATCCCTGCAAATGCAGCTGATGATGGACAGTGGTCTCAGGGACTTATTTCCGCTGTGAGTAACTACTTCTCTTGAGAAAACTGGCACCTTCTCTGAAGAAAGAATATCCTGTGAGAATAGACAGTGACTTTTTTTACTGCCTTCTAGGCCCGAATGGTGGCAGCTGCAACCAGCAATCTCTGTGAAGCAGCAAATGCCTCAGTTCAAGGCCACGCTAGTGAGGAGAAACTCATCTCATCTGCCAAACAAGTTGCAGCTTCTACAGCACAGTTGCTTGTGGCTTGCAAAGTGAAGGCTGATCATGACTCTGAAGCCATGAGGAGGCTACAGGTACTTGTGTTCTTAATTACTGAAAACCCATGGTGGTGCCATGTAAACACTGTTTCAGCACTCCATGATTATACATGTGTTCAACAACTTCTCTCAGTGCTAGCCTGGATTGTGGCCAGTCTTTCTTTGTTTCTAGGAGTCAAGAGATAGCAGCTGTAGATAGAGCATTTCTGAAATGGAGAACCATTGTTAGACAATAAGAAGGGAACCTAATGCAACATCTCAGCTTAAGTCTGATTGAGCTTCTTTACATGAAACTGGTTCCCTTTTACTTTACACATCCATTTCGTGTTGAGCATCTCTGAACTGCTGCTGAATTCACACTGTGGTTTGGGTAAAATCTAATGTCTCCAGAAGTTTTGTTTGAGGATGGTAATTTTTAAAATAACTACAGCCTTCTCTGACATCATGCCCTGCAGGCTCAGCCTGGAATGTAAGAACTATTTCAGCTGCTTTTTTACACCACCTTTGGTGAACAGTGAAAATTCCCCTTTTTCTTGTACTTGCACAGGTGCTACTAATGGACAGTTGAGGTATGGATAGGCAGAATCAAGTCCAACAGAAATACATATAACTAAGTATCTGTCTGAGCATGAGGAACTGATGGCATCATTTTTTTCAAAGTAGACAAATGGTTTAAATATTTAGGAGGAACAAATAAATGTATGAATGTGTGAAAAATCTGTTTGTTTCTATAGAAAACAGTGGGATGTCATAGGGCAGTTATAGGGCTGAGATGGTTTTAGTGCTTCATAGTGGATTGATGCAGATTGACATTGCCAAAGGGGTGTGGGGAAGGTGTCAGTAACTGGAAGGTGGTTCTGTCCATAGTGCAATCTGCTCTGTAACATCCAAGTGTCAGGATGGGTCCAAAGGAATTTTAAATATAGAACAAACAATAGAAACAGCAAGAAAATCAACTACTAGAGATTTTTCTCATCTCTGACAGGAAATTTGGGGTTCTGAGTCATTGTGGGCAAATATTATTAAATAGACATCGAATGTGAGGAATTGTTAGGGAATGTGAAAAGGCAACAAGCCCAAGCATGGACTGAAATTGAACTTTGCCATTTTACCAAGCTTCATTTTAGTCCCAGAATGAATAATGAAAGGAAGAGCAGTTTGCACTTGGAAATCACATCCTTTATCATAGCAAAAACAGTGAGTTGATGTCTACTAAATATTTTTACTGGTGAACTTGCCAAAACTACTACGACTTTTCAGCTGGCTTTGTCCCCAGCAGGAATGTTCTCACATAGCTTTAATCAATAGGTTGGATCCAGGACTTTAAATGTTTTGGTTTTCTCCTTCATACCCCAATTTGAACTGCATTTCCCATGAATGTAAATTTGGAGTGCACTGTTACAGAATCTTCCAAAACTTAATGAAACAATTGGAAATGTTTCCATTCTTTCTGGATGAGCTCCAGGCTGAGCAGAGCAAGTTTCAAATAATTTGTCCTCGGGCCATTTCAGTGAGGAAGAGCTGAAAAGGAGATGCAGCTGGAAATATGGGATAGGATTGGGGGAAGGTGGTGGGGCAGGTTCAGAGCTGGTCCATGTGGCTTCCCTTCCTAGTGCCAGCATGTGGGATGGGAGCACGATGTCTTGGCCTGCTGGCAGTACCCAGTTCAGACAACAAAAGATGTATTACAAATGTTTTGTTTCTCTTTCTGAGAATTTTTAGGAAATAAAAGTTTAAGTGTGAGATAACCATAGCTGTGTAAGTTGCTAACTTGCCCTGTTGAAAGTCCATTAATTTTAAAACTTGTTTTATAGTGTCTTTATACACTAGCTTTTAATTTCTGTTCTTCTCAAAAAGAAGTCTGATCAGCATAATATAACTTGCAATTTCATCCACTGTTTTATTTCAAACTGTAGGAAAAAAAATATCATTTGTGACTTCTCCAACTTTCAGCTTCTTAAACAAAGGGATTTTGTTCTTTCTGTATCACTGATTTTCAAAGATTAATTTGCTTTTCACTGGGGAAGAAACCCCATACCTTTCCTGTGCAGTCAAGCAAAGATGTTTTAGTTTTGATGTTGAGACAAATCCATGTTAGTGATGCATTTTCCTTATTACTCAATTTCTTACCTTTCTCAAAGGCTGCAGGAAATGCTGTCAAGCGTGCGTCAGACAATCTTGTGAGGGCAGCCCAAAAAGCAGCATTTGGAAAAGCAGAGGACGATGACGTTGTGGTCAAAACGAAGTTTGTGGGTGGCATTGCTCAGGTTGGTACAATCACTCCAGAAGTAAAGCAGGGAAAAGCCATCACAGAAATGAGCAGTGTTAAAATGTCCACGTGCTGCATTGCAGGCTGGACAAATCTATTTAGAAATCTATGATCAATTACTTGATGCCTCATTGGCACCCCTGACATGAGAGCACAGTGATGTGCTGCATGATGCCTGCACTTCTCCACTGTGCATTTGCTGTAATAGCAATTACCATTGTCCAGTAGCTTTTATTTTTGTTCTGATTTAATGAATGGATCTTCTCAGAATTCTCTTACGTACTTTAAATGTTCCCAAATCTTAATGAAACAATGGTTTTGCATCTATTTAAGCAAAGAAATAGAGAGTGAGAGAGAAAAACCGATGATGTTTTGTTACTGTGACCATAATAATTATTGGGAAATAATAACAATATTTCAAAGTAGATTTCAAGGCTTTGAGGTACCAACTTCTAGATTCCTTCTAATGAATGAGGTGCATCATATACTGTACTTGCTACTTAAAAGATACTGGATGTGATTATTTCTGCATGTCTGCACTACTGTCATTTTTTCTTTGGCATTCTGAGATGCAGGAAAATACTGTGGATGCCTGCAGTAAGGAATGTTCAGTTTTACTGACACTCAGACATTATGTTAAGACATGGTGCTTATTCTGCATGTTCTAAACCCCCACCCCGCTGAAGGTTGGGAGAATGCAGAGCTGTAAAATTCAGCATGGATACATGGTAAAACTATGGTGGTAGAGGTGGTAGATTATTTTTCTCTATTTTTTAGTTCTCTTTAAGAAACAAGTGGGAATATAATACTTTTCTTGATGGCCTAGTCCTGGGATCTGGAAAAATTTGAGCAATTCCTGATGAAATCGTTGAAATTTGGTGCTTCTCTGGAGAATGCTCAAGGGCCAGCTGTGACTGTGGTGTCATAGAGAAAGAAGTCTTATTTTACAGACAGTATTCCTTGCTGTCATGATTCATGCTTCTGTTTTCTAGATCATTGCAGCCCAAGAAGAAATGCTGAAGAAGGAGAGAGAGCTGGAAGAGGCAAGGAAAAAACTGGCTCAGATCCGCCAACAGCAATACAAATTTCTACCCACAGAGCTGAGAGAAGATGAGGGTTAACCTGCTGAGATTTTTCTTCCTTTTTATTCTTTTGTTTTCTTTTTTTTTTCCTTTTTTTTTTTTCTTTTAAAGAAATAAGCTAAAGGGGGACAGCACATTGAGAACTGCTCTAACAGCATACTGGTATGCCAAGCACTTAGCTAAATAAACTGCCTGTCATAGCTTTGGATGAGCAGAGGGCAATAAACACTTGTTCTTTCCCATCTGCTCAGCTGAGGTGCATGATGATCAAATAATGGTACAGTGTTAGGTTCATCATTCCTGTTCCTCCCTTGACTTATATCTCAGGAGAGAATGTTTCACTTTTTACTAAAGATACTAAGTCAGTATTATTGTCACTTTCCTGATGCGTGAGGTATTTATCGTTCCTTGACTTGTTCTAAAACATCGAGAATATTAGTGGGAAAAGAGTCAAGAAATCTTTCATATGATAAATATCACATGAGCTGGTGGTTCTCCCCCAAGTACCCTTGTAAAAAGAAGACCAAGATGGAGAAGGATGTATGGCTGAGTGGAGAAACACGCATGAGTGTGGGTTTGAAGAAGAAGCCTGTCCTCTTTCAGTGTTATATAGCTGGTCCACCCCAAAACTGGAGGAATTATCTCTGCAGCTGTTTGCACTACTAGTATTACTCCTTACCTGATACCAACAAGCTTCTGCTTGTACAGTATTTAGGTTTACAAAATGTGGCAATAGCCATTCTTTAAAGAGCTCAAAAAACAAAGAAATGGAAACCTTGTCACTGCCTCAGTAATAGCAGGTTCATGAAAGAAAATGCTGTTTCAAATATATACCTCTAATGTGTGACTACTTTTACAGTATTATACACACATACACATGCTCTAACATTGGACTGAATCGTTTGCATTTTGTTTTTTAATTGAAATTATCTGGTTCGTACTGTGGTATTTCTGCTAGAATGTATCTCAGTTAAAAAAGGGAAATGCCCAGTACAACAAAAGACTATCACAACTCTTGTTATTATTTTAATAATTACATTTATAACTATTATGTTTTGAAACCTGTGGGAATTGTAGGAGAAAAGAATAAGTGATTTACAAGTAGATTTACAATTTTTCCTGTAATATATTTTTAAAGAATTTGGACTCTAGAGAGTTTGTTTTCATAGTTGCTATTGATGAAAATGTATTCACCAAGGAATTGCAGAGAAGGAATAGCAGCAATCTATCAGCAATCTTTGTCTTCAGCTGCAGAAAGGTACAGTATGCTCTCAGTATCGCTGTTGTGACCTAAACAATAGCAGTTTGGGTAGAGTAACATATTTACTCTGTCAAAGACAACACAAATCACAGCAACTTTAAATAGCAAAAGCTAAAGCATTTGACTAACTACAGAAACATCATCTCTTCTAACAATAGTTTCCAACATATCTCCAACTCCACTCAAGCCCTCTTAAACAATAATGGCAAGTCTGTTTAGGTCAAAGGATGTTGCCCCTGCAGTCCTTCTGAAGGCTGTGCTGTCCTTAGACCCCACCAGGTACGTTCAGCTGAGCCCGTTGTGTTCTGTGCATCCCCACCTAGGTGTCATTGCTGCAGAAAATACTTGTCTTGTAGAGTCCCCAGTAACCCCCTAGTGGTAGGTTCATCAGTTTAGATAGTGCTAACTCCTCATTTAAGTTACCTGCATGAGATAGAATTATCAGGAATTTTGTCACACTAGTACTAAATATATAGCAAAAAAATTGCTAGAGAATTAATAAATATTGAAGTGTACAAAGGTTTTTATTGTCTCTTCTCTGATACTGACGTATTTCAGACTCAGTAGAGTTGCTGGAGAATCCACAATCATGAGAGAAAAAAAATTGGTATATCCCAAATGGAATCAGTGGCATTGACAGATGTGCTGTGATGTGTAGGCTTGTGTGCAAATGCAAACCCTGTGCTATCAGAGATGTGCAATTCCGAGTTCTTTGATTTGCCACTTCAACACAATCAGTTTGGTTTTTCGTTCAACTCACTGTGAACAGTGTCACAGTCTGGAATCCGACACCAAGAAAAAGGCTTCCTGTAAGCTTTGGGCAGAAGGCTAAACTGGTATTTATTGCTGTAAGACCTAAAGAAAGACCGCTCTAGTGATGGGGATTTTCTGCTGCTGCTGGTAGGTTCAACTCCTTTGCAGGTTATGCCTTTCTCTTGTCTTGCCTGGATGGCCTCACTTCCTGATCTCTTTTTTGGAAAGATCTGCAAGACAGATTTGTTACTGCTTCCCTTCCAACCTATGTTGAACTGTTACTTGCTCTCATTAAAGCATGAAGAAAGATGATGCTGTCTTTAACACCATGCCACTATTTTATTGGAGGTGTAATGCTGATGTAATATACTTTGGTCAGGATGGTGTTTGCCAGTTTGATATAAGCCAAAAAACCTTGTCAAATGCAACTATGTATGGAAATTATATAGCTAGAAAACTTTATCAGTATGTAGAAGGTAAGAGCATGTTCAGATTGTGCTCTAGAGAAAAGTGTTTGGGAAGTCCATTTTAGCACAGCTATTTTGAGACTTCTCTGTTTCTGATTTAGTGCCCCTTCTTCCATGACAGAAAGTATTTTCTCCTTAGCTGTGTGCTCCATTGAGGAACCACAGTCAGATGAATAGCTGAGCTGGACAACTGAAGTATTTTTTTACTCAGAATTTTGGGTCTTCATTTGTGAACCATTAAGAGACTATAAGGTCATCCAAAGTCTTTCTATTTCAGTTTTTTTCTTGCTGTTACAACTTGCAGTATCGCTGAAGTCCACGTGCGAACGTCTGTGGAGTTTGGAACTAGTCCATGCATTTCTTTGGCGAGGGGACTTGCAGCAGGAAGTGACAAGTTGGAGTAAGGGGTAGATGCTAATTAATAAGAAGGACAGATGTTTACTTTGTTCTGTTAACTTGTGAAATGATGAATGAGCTCTGTTGTATCTCACCCTTCTTCATGTGGAAATCACTCTGAGAATTGTATGCAAATTAAAAACAAAATGCCTCAAAGTCCTTTGTGTACAAATAGTCTAATGTCATTTCCCCAACTATTCAGAAAACTGAACACTTTATCATTTGTCTAAACTTTTATACATCAGAAGCATCAAAAGTTGGAAAATTTTTGAAACAAAAATTGAATTCCAGACTTCTTTTCATCTGTCCCTTTCCCTCTGATTTTCTGCATGTTCATTACTTAATTCCTAATGAAGGGAGGAGTACGTAAATCTAGAAACCTCATCAACCCATTAGATCATGAGTGCATTTTTGTTTTTCATCAGTCCTTATCAAACTGATAAGATGTTCAGCTCAGGAGTATGGCATTTATCATCCCTACATATTTTTTAACCTCTTGGGTTTTGGGGTTTTTCCCCTTTGGGAGTGGGCTTGGTTTAAGGGCAAGTACCTTATACTCTAAAAGTTTTCTCCTTGTGTAATTGCATCATGGTTAACAAAGAGAGTTATCTGCCCACAATTTTCATGATTTCTGAAACCTGCTTTTCCATATTCATGTTATTTACATTCATCATATTGTGGTTGGTCTTGTTAATGGAATAACACATTTCTGTGCCTCAGTTTATGGTGCCAAATGCAAAAACTGTTTGGTCAGGTGAGTTACAACTCTGTTACCAATTGCTCTCATTTACCGAGCTATAAATAAGTGCCATTTTGTCACTTTTTTAAAAAACATTTAAAAAAATTAAAAAGCAGTACAAACCCCTGGTTTTTCTCAAATGAGTGCACCTGGTTGCAGTGGAAGAACCTTCTGTTCAAGATAGTTTTGAAATTTTATGCCAGCGTTTCTAGGGGTTTGAACTCTCACTTTAATGTCTTCCTCTCCTTTTAAGGTTTTAACCCCAAGAGAGGCACAATGAAATTTGTAGTCATGCTGCCATACCATTATGTATAGTATTTATCTGGCCATAAAAATAAATAATATATTTTAGTTTGGTCTTCACCAACAATAAGCCCCTTGAAGGAATTCTTTTTTTTTCTTTTTTTGCATGCAGGTATTTGTGACTTGTGTTGCACTGGTGGTCATGCAAAGGATTATTTTGCTCCTTAAACAAAATAAGGCTGAAGTTGCCTGTAAGAGGTTAAAATTCCCAGGTGACAGAGGAGAATGTTCTATTTGAAGTTCTGCTGCACAGACAAAACTATGAGTGCTTACTTTGTGATATGTCAGGATCAGGTATACTTTGTGACCATTCAATATCCTTAAAGGAAAGTACATGTTAACCACACAAACATATAGAAAAATCAAACACCAGTTATTCAAGGGTGTTGGATATTTGGTGGTGTTCAGGTTTGTTGGGGGGAAGGCAAGTTTTGCTTTTATATTTATTATGATTTACATTTCATTCAACATTTTTTCCAAGTCAGACATAACTCTGGGTGTGTAGGTACTCCAGTTCTCCATATGAAAACTGGGCCAGAATCTTGGCACTGCTCAGCTGCATTACAGGTACTTTAATGTTGCTGCCAGAAGGGGCTTTTCTGGCATCATTACACTCATGTCAAAGTGGGATCTTTTGGGCTTTCTGTGTGCTCATCAAGTGGCTCACCAGATGTGTCTATTATGTCTCTGGTGATGGGATAGCTTTTTCCACTCATTCTTCGTGACAGAAACAAGATTGAAGAAGCTCCACTTTCAGTGATGGTTAGCTGAATAATGAATGGGGGGGCTATAGAGGCCCTAGGTATGTTTTAGGCTAAAATATTTTAAAATAGCTATGAAAATAGATACTTTACACTACTAGAAAAAAGGTATTTAGCAAGTTCATATTTTCTGTATAGCACAATTTTAATTTGTGTTCAAAGCATTCTAGGCACTACTTTAGAGACTCCAGGCAAATGAATTCTTTTTGCTTGCACAGTATTGCCTAAAGACTTGAAAACTAAACCACAATGTTTGACGTGCTTGGATCCCTTTTGACCTTCTCTTTCTTTACAAGTTTGTTTGCCTTTGCCTTTCTGTTTTGTTTATGAAAGCTGGATTCTTTCCTCCTGGAACACCTTTTATCAATATATACACTTCAGTTTTCCACCTGTGCAAGTCAGTTGTGTTTAGTGTGGTAGGAAAAATACTAATATGTGGGGTTTACCCACATACTGCCTAATTTGGATGATGTAAAGCTTATCTTACAAACATGATTTTATTCCCATCCTGGTTATTTTCTTGAAGTATATTTATTTATTTTTAAAATTAATAATAAGGGCTGCTGACTTTGTACTGTTCTAAAATGTCCACTGTGAGGGTTTATCCCAGTGAAGAAGGTTTCTTTTGGCATGGTTATATGTAACAGGTTTTGCTATAAAGTTAAACATCTCTTTATTAAAAAATTACTTGGAGCATTAAGTTTAGAAGGCCAGAAGTTTTGAAGATGAAAATTCGCTCACAGTACTGAATCAAACGTTAATTTAACAGTCAGAGGCATTTTCAGGTTG
The DNA here is from genome assembly GCA_013397815.1 of Aleadryas rufinucha. NCBI lineage: Eukaryota > Metazoa > Chordata > Aves > Passeriformes > Aleadryas > Aleadryas rufinucha. Next base: position 114,504 of record VZTH01013794.1, on the reverse strand, counting down.
TGGAAAAGAGGCTGGATTAGGACAGTGAGAAAATGTTGCTGGCTATTTTCTTAATACAGTTCTTGCTCTTAAAGTGCCAAATTGAATAAAACCAATTGGAATCTTCAATGCCACACAGATCAATATCCAGCACTGCCTAGGCTGTTAGTATAACCCTTTTGTTATAGAATAATTGCCTGTACTATGCTCCAACTTTTCTGAATGTCATTCAAAATCAGGTCTTTGTGGCTGTTTGTATTTTGTAAGGGGCAATTGACCAAGTGAAAAAGGTTAATAGGGAGGGTTCTTCCAGCATGATAGTTGGTCTTTCCATTCAAATTGCATTGCATATTCTAAGTTATTGGTTAAAATATTTAACTGAACATAAGTCACTGAACTGTTGACCTGATGTAAGTCTCGGAAAGAATGGTCAGATTGTGGGGCAGTGGGTATGTTATAATTGTGTGTTTGCACTGTATTGTACATTGTCCAGTTTGCCCCTAAGTACATGACATGCACTAAGGCTGTACTGCCAGATAGCAGTTTATCAGCCTTGCTTCCAAAACAGAAAAACTGTTTGTCCCAGTTCACCAAATACTGTAGCATGTATTTACATTATTTTTTTAAAAAATCCTTCATATTCTGTCTGCAAGACAGTTGCCTCAATTTGGGATTAAACCCGTGCTCAAGAGATTTCCAAATGAGTGTTTCAAACCTCAGAGAGACAATGCTTGGCCCATGGGCTGTACTGCAATGCTATTAGAGCCACCTTTTCCTTCATGCCCATTCCAAGATCACCATAGCAGATTTCAAGCATTAATAAAAATAATCTGCTCTCAGAACCCATTTCTTACTTGTCCTTTATAGAGCACTACAGATGAGTCACTCCTATTTTACAGGTGGCAAAATTATGTTGCAGGAAGGGAGATTTGTTCAAATCCATAGAACAGTTTGCCAACCCAATTCCTGTGATCTGCATAGAACTAGATAGACCAGTAGTAGTCATGTTCAGGAAAGGGTTAATACTTATATTCCCATCTAGTTCATAACTGGTCTGCGTTATTTTTTGCACTAATGTTTCTGCACTCCGTCAGTTCCAGAGAAATCAAATGCATTCTTTATTGGTAACTGTATAGCAGAGGGACTTAAACAGTTATTGTGATTGGTGCCAAGAACAACCATCTTTCACTGCCAAGGTTTTAGACAAACATCCTGTCTTCCAGAGCTGAATTTAATCTGCAAGAATCTCTGCTTAGTTCCTTGGCTTTGCCTTATGTTGTAACCGCTTCTGTTAAGGCACCAGCCTCAGTTCCCTTCCATTTAGGACTTAACTGCACTCTTTTTCTCTGACTTTTTCCACAAGAGAAGTGACAGCTTTAGTAATTTGGACAAAAACTCTGCAGCTTATTTACATCAGCCTCCTGCTTTCCCAAAGCTTCCTGGAAAATACGATTAAAATCCTGAGGCACTGAAGCCTTTAGTGTGACACTTTTAGCCACAGAACCTGTTCTGAAGTTTACTCAGAGATGCCTTTAGTGAGCTGCAGTTATGCCACACTAATGATTCTGGTCTGCCTGCAATTACTTACTCTTTGCCTTCAGCTATATAAGCATGAATCTTTTCTCTCTTCTAAATATTCATCTTTTGTTTGCATTTTTTAATGTGGTAAATGAGTTGAAATGACACTATATCTCTAAAAGGCTAGCACAGTTTCTCAAGATCCAGTCTGATTATTATGTTTTAAGACCTAAGTTTTTTTAAAGACCGAGCTTTTGCTTTATGAAGTCAGTAGTGATTTTAGCTAAATGTTTGTGTATGAGCATAACTTTGAGAATGTTTCTTTTTGCCTTAGAAAAATGAAAGTGAGTGAGAACTTTAATGACATGTTGCTGTTCTTGCTGATCTCATATATATTGCTGATCTCTTCTGATCTGGGACTTTGTGGTACTGAGATTTCACATGTGAAAATTGTGGGGAAAAAAATAAGAGTTCAAAAAGATGACCTCAGAAAAACAGCTTCATCGGTCATTCCATTGTGTTTGGCTTGCATTCCAGTTGCCCTACTCTATCATTTAGTGGTGATAATAAGGCTATTTAGGGTAATTCTCAAACTAAACCACTGCTGTGACATGCCTGTGATGCTTCCAGATCCTGTAGCTCAGCACTTCAAGCCACAGAGAAAATTTTCTGGTTAGTTTCTTGACTGTTCAGGAGTCATCTCGGATCTCTTCCAAATCACAGGAGTGGCTCCTTATTACATGACCAGATCCCTCATATTCTGGTTTGTTCAAGGTCTTTTTATTTGAAAATAGGCTAGATGCAAAAATTTCTCTTCAAAGGATGTCCTACTTCTCTCCTGGAACTGGAAGAACTGAATATGCTGAGTATTTTGTAGACTAAATGTTTTGTAAAACAAAACAGGCTGCCACTGTACCCATCTCAGAAGAGCTCAGAGCCTATTCAGATCTTCTTCCCTGTCTTAAGAATAGGGAAAATTAAAAGATCCATTAAAAGAGAACCTTCCAATTAGTCATTTTTCAAAAGTATTTGCTTGCAGCAGGTTCATACTGCTTGATCCCTATGTAGATTCATAATGAGTAGACTGATGATGTCAGTTGATGAAGATAGCAGGTACTCCCTTTTATTCTGTTGTTTCATACTCTTCCTCCTCCCTGCCAAACGTGCTGTATGGTTCCTGGTATCCTAATTGCCTCTGAGTGGAGGGAGAGCTGCTGGATACAGAATAGAAATGCCTGTATTTTCCTTCTGGGACTGTAAGGCAGGCACAGCTCAGGGAGTGGCTTTGTGATTTGCAGAGGTCTCTCTGGTGGGTCACATTATTGCAGTGGGACTGAGAAGCCAGCACAGCTTTAGATACGTGTGTGAATGTGTCCTGGAAATGGGGCTGGCCAAACATTGCAGCACAGAGAGGGCTAAATCCTGTGCTGGAGACAAAAAACAATCCCTGTGACCAAGGGCAGGGGGTCAAAACATGAGGTAACAGCTTTCCATGCTTTAATAGACATAATGAAAGACATTGCTGCATCTTTACTGTATTGCAAAAGGGAAACAGGATAAGGATTGGGGGAACTATATTTGGATTTTCCTAGCAGGTAAATGCTGTGTTATTTTCAAATTCATACAATGGTTTAGCAAAACTCCAAAAATACATAAATTGAGACAGCAAGCACACAATTTGAGGCTTGTTTCAGATATTTGCTTCCAGACAAGCATTATACCATCTGTAGTTGCTCCCTGCCAGTAAAAATGGCAGTGTTGAAAGGGTAAGTCAAACTTGCAGTGACACTACTTATGATGAATTACAGAATTGTGTTTAAAATCAGGTGAACTCAGATGTTGTTTTAGTCCCCTTTGATGTTGCAGAAAAGTAAATAGTGGCTTTTGAGACATCTGTGCATTTCTTGGAGTCCAAGCCACCTTAGAGTTCAAACAGAAATACATGCAATAACTGGGGCATGTTGAAAGCCATGACTTCATTTCTAACAGCTGTATAGCTCAAAGACAAATAACTCATCCCTGGCTGTGCCCTGTAATAACACAGACATCCAGAAAATGCCTGGCATTTTTTTGTTCACTACTTGGGATCAAATTCATCTGATTTTGTTTCCCTCTGGACTAAGAACAGACTATTCTTTATGTTGCAGCCCTAAGGAGAAATTTTGCATCCCACTGCAGCTTTGTTTCCACACATGTTATATGGTCCCTGGAAACTTCTCCTGTGTTAGCAGTAATTGTCCAGTCTCACGTCCAGCCCCTTCCATCAGCAGTGAGTTCCTGTTGCTTCGTTTTGATTTTCAAAGGAAAATGAATCTCTTTGCTCAAAAATCACTTGGCAGCTCTTCAGCCTAACTGCTTCCCCAGAGCCCTGGGGAGCTCTGTAAAGAGCTGCTTCCTGCAGGATTCATTCTAGGTACCAGTTTTGAATGCTCTGACAACCTTTTTTTTCCCCTACAGAAACTTCCATGGTCAGAAATCCCGAGCTGTTAAAGCACAGCATTTCAAAGGGCAGAAATTCTGAAATCAAAAGGAAATGAGAGTCTGTTCTGAGAGCCAAAGGGAGAAGTGTTTTGTTTAAGCATAAGAGACTGAGCTAGATATGGCTCCTCTGCATAAAAACAGCAAGAAGGTAAGTGCAGATTTGGGACATAGGGTGCTATTTAAATTCACAACAGTGTTGGCATAAGAGGAATTGATATGTATTGGTCCTGAATTAGATTAAGGAGGAAGAAAATTCTGGACCAGTCTTCAAGAGAAGAAGTCAACCTGCTTTTGACATCAAGAATGAGAAACAGCAAACAGGCTTTAACACTCACAGTAAGGGTTTGGCCTCAGGGCCTTTGTGTCTCTGTCCTTTACAGAGCGTTTACTCTGTGATGGGAACCCAGTGTTAGGGTTCCAGGGTAATCAGCCTGAATGGTTGCATCTAAACAGTTGCCCAGATTACTGCAGTCCCTGCAGTCAAGCCAACCCCTGTGCAAGTGTGTTAGTGCATCCACAAGTGTGTTAGTGCATCCACAAGTGCGTTACTGCATCCAGTCCCATTTCTCTGCTATTGCAAGTACTACTATAGAGAACATTTTCTGGTGCTTTCACCCAATCTACCAGTTTTAATATACTTTTTAATCCTTTGCTGGAGATCCCTGTGGACTGCTCTGAAAGTTTTTCCTTGTCAAGACAACTGCAGTTGATTAAAACAAGCAAGAGGATGAAAATGTAACAGGATTCTTCTCGCAGAATCCTGGGTATTTATAACCTGCCCTTCACCAGTCAGGTTTATGTTGAAATCCTTACACTTCTCTCACAGCCTGTCCAACTCTTCAGAGCTTTATTCCTTTATTCCTTCATTCATGGTTTTCACTGCCCCAAATCAAATATAGTCTTGAAGTTGAGACTGAGTAGAAAGGAAGGCAGAGTCTGCTGCTGCTAAATTGCTTTGATGCTTCTGCAGCCCACTGCTTCTTGCAGGGGCCACTTTCTAGCAGAGCCTGAACTGCTGTTGAAAACTGCTTTTCCTGCTACACAGAGCTCTCAACTAAAGCAGAAATCAAAACAAGAGCAAACCCAGTGCGGACTCTGGCAAAGATCACCCTCTCTTCATATATAAAAGGGAAGCATTTAGCCTGACCTCATAAAAGACAGAACTTAAAGGACCATTCTACACTTTGAAATTCTACCCTCAATGGCATGGAAACAAAACGCTGACTTGGGAATTTCAGCAGCTCGTTTCACGTTCTGCTCAGCCCGCTCTTACTTCCTGAGCATGAAGCGGCTATTGCATCATCCCAGGAAAATGAAGGTTATTGGGTCACTGCCTGCCCTTATAATCTGCTCAGTAAGGAATTTCTCAAGGGTATAGACTAGTGCCCAGAATAACATTTAATAAGATCTGGAAAATTATGCCTGCTACAAGCAGAGGTCTCTTAAAAGTTTGCAGGAGGCCTACCGTTTGGATGAGTTAGCAGCACACCCTGCTCTGTAAACAGCGCTTAAAACAGCTGCTTCCAGGAGCCAAGGAGAGAAATAGCTTAGGGAGAGAGACCACATGACTTTGCCAGAAGCTTAGTACCTTTCTTAACATACAGGCCTGTGCTAAATGCAGAAAAGTCTCTATCAAGATCCTACTTGCCTCCAGAATGTGTCAGGCAAACTCCACCCTGGAGTGCAGGGATGGCTGAAACTTCGTGCAAAACAGTACCGTGTCTTCCCTTGCAGGTGTTGTATATTCTCTGTATGTGAATTTTGAATTCCTTTCATTTGAGGGACAGAACAGTATCTGGATTTGTGTGTCAGACCAAAAAGGACAATTCCATGGCTTTGTTCTTCAATTGGACTGCACCTTTTCACCAGGAAATAGATGCTGGGACTTAAGGAAACCTCTCACCTACTGGACAAATGCCATGACAGACAAGATTAAATTTATTAATAGCAGAAAAGTACTCTCACTGTAGAAACTCAAATATGTTGTGCCTTGTGATCTCAGACTCTCTCTGCACTTGCTCTGGTGATGATTTGACTGTGAGCTTGGAGGCTTTCCCCAAGCTCTTCTTCACTCAGCCTGCTGGTGCTGACAGTTCCTGTATGCCTGTGTGAATGACCCACTTGTGCTGTCTCTGCACTTGATCACTGGGAGGGTTTGACTGGAAAACTTTTCCTGTTCACATTTGTCTGCTCACTCTCTTTTTGCCCACCAAAGAGAAGTGAGTTGATGAGGAAGTGATTGTTTCAGGAAGTGATTTTGGGTGAACCTTCACATTTTCATTTTCCATTTGTTCCTTGCCTGTGAACTGAACATAAGAGAAAAGCTCTGTCAATCTTAACTGGTGTTTCTGGCATACAGCTGCTTGGGATCTCTTAACTTGGCTTTGCTTGAGAGGAGCTGAGACACTGAAGGGAAGAAGGAAGGAAGGAAGTAGGAAAACATCATCATCCTGTAATGGACTATCTGGAGGATTTTTCTCTCAGCAGTGACTGACAGTTGAACTCATCCCCCCAGACCAAATTAGCTTTGTTAATGTTGCTCCAGGCTTGTCTCCTCTCAAAGCTGCTTTGATTTGTTAGCACCTCTCTGGCATGAAGGTGGTCTGGAACCTGCCGAGTCCTCAAGGCAGGGTTTGGGCTACAGCAGAGCATGAGGTCAAACCACATCCCATCAGGGGTGGCAGAGACGTGTGGTGCTCCTGCATCGCTCACCCACAGCCACTGATGCTGCTTGCACTGCCCAGCTGCAGGGATGTGCACTGGAAAGCAGGAACAGAGTTATTCCTAGCAAGTGTTTCTGATTTCTCCCATTTGTGTCAGCTGGTTCTATGCCTAGACAAGCTGCTGCTTGTGCTCCACCACCTGATCCCAAACCATGACTACAGTTCAACTTCCTCTTCAGCAAGCAATGCTGAACTGCATCACCGTCTTTCTTAAAGTGAAGTGTGAAATTGCATATATACCGGTGAGCACAATTCCACACAGCATTCTTGTATGACAGAGACAGATGAAATGTCTGTCAACAGACAGAATGGCCAAAGCTTGAAAATATTAGTGGGATAATTTCTAGTTAGTAAGTCCATTTTTAGAATGGGTAATATATGAGAACAAAAGGCACAGGGGAACAGTGTCTTTGGAAAATGGAGCTTTACACTAAATTATATATTTCATATTGTTTTAAAAAACCCCAACATAAGCAGTGCCTAACTGTGATTAGATGAAATCTAAAACATCTGCAGGAACTCCTAAATAAACCATGGAAAGTGGTAAGAATTGAACAAATGTTGGGGAACAAAAGAACAAGGAGCTGAGTGGAATTTGTGTCTGCTTTAATATGCCAAGCTTTCCCCCATATTGTTGTCACTGCTGCTGAGCAGAAATTGTACTTTCACTATTTCACTGTGTAAAACTTCCATTAACATTGAGGATCTGCAACTCTCAAGCCTGAGAGCTGCATTTCTCCTACCATTGAGGTATATGTCTCTTGGCAGTTTTCCTCTCTGTTCTCTTAGTGAATACAGATAATGGAATTAATTTTTCTCTTTAGAGAGAGGTATTTAGGGTTAACTTGGGCAAAGAGTTAATTTGGCATAACTTCTAAACTATTTTAAATAGAATAACATAATTTGAAAAATGGGATAACCTTCAGTGCTATCTAGTTTTGCCTCTTGTTAGGTTATCTTTTAATCTATTTTGCTTCCTCTTTATTTGTATCCCCAAAGACATTTGGGTGAGGTAGACCAAGCAGCGAACATTACCTTCTTTAAACATACCTTGGAATAGCCCCCAGTTCAGATCCAGCACACCGCTTACCCCAAGTTACCAGCAGCACAGTCAGGTACCATTCCTGTCCCCTCCTCATGGAAAGAGTTCCACCCACACCTCTAAAATCCACAGAAGCACAAGAAGTGGAACCAGTGCCCATCAGGCATGGGGGACATAGGAAACAAAATCATTTCACATGCCTGTGGAGAACTCATCCTATAACCTGGGAAAAGGTTTGTATGGTTACGGGTCTTTTAAAATTAGAGATTAGTGAAGCATCCCTCTTCAGGAGTCTAACATAAATAGGATTTGGGGGGGAAACCACTTAGTATAACCACTTCTGGTATAAAACACTGAACTGCATTGCAAGAACGGCTAACAAGATATTTTCTCTTCATTTAGTTCTCAAATTGTTGCAGACGCCTCTATTTGAACTGTTTTAAAAATAAAAATAAATCAGAACTGTGTTGTGCACAGGTGTGAGACCTGGGAAGTGCAGTGATAGAAAGCTTCTTCCCTTTTTTCCTCCTCAAAATTCGAAGTAAACTGTTACAGTTTTTCTCATTCTTGCTACATTTGGCTCAGAATCAACTTCTCTGGACAGGAAAAGGAAACAAAAGGGGAGAAATGTCTCAGTATTAGCATTTAGGAGAAGCAAGGGACCTCCTCAGAAGTATTATTTTTTTTCATATGACTACTTTGGGTGTCTAATCTCTCGTTCAGGATAGTTTGAGTACCTCTCTGCTATATTTTTGTGAGAAATCCAATTCTATAAATGGAAGAAGCTAGCACCAAGTCTATGTATTCCTTCTTGTCAGGATAATTCTTCTTTGAGGTTTAAGTCACCATTGTGATAAGGCAGACACAGATCCATTCAGTATACAAAAATGCAATTGTTAACCACTTCCTCAATTGTCAGCATCATCAGGACTGCAATTCCACACAACAAACCTCCTCTGTCCTTATTTAACTTAGCTGCTGTGCACACAGTGAAGCTGTGACCACTCCAAAATGCCTTCAGTGTTAACTTGGATGTCAGCAATTGTCCCCAGGGAGCTCTGAAACCCTTCCCAAAGCAGGGCTGTGGAGATTGGCTCCTTCATATTTGCCAACAGACAAAGCCTCTGGCAACGGCTCAGTTGCACTGGTGTGGAAGGAGCCTCCTGCAGCCATCACCCTGGCACTCTCCAAGGCACTACCTTACATTAAAAAAAAAAAGGAAAAAGAAAAAATAAGGAGGTTGTGTGTGACTACTTGTTGAGTTTTCTGCAGTGAAAATGCAACGTTGCAAATATACTCTGTTGTAGTCCACTTCTCGTGTGTGGTGATGAAAACTTGCTGCTGCTCGGACTCATGCATCTGCAGAGGCATTTTGGAATGCTGAAGCAGGACCATATTTGGCCACTTCTCTTCATAGTCCCTGTCTGGTTATAGAGAAGGCTTTTGCATCCTGTTAACATTCCCAGACTGCTGCTAAACATGCATTAGAAAGCTCTGCTTTCCATTTTCAGAGTTGTCAAGCAGCTTTAAAGAGATGCTGACCATTTTGAAAAAGAAACAGAAAATGAGACTTTCAAAACAACTCAGGTCAGTCTCCATGCACTTCTCTCCCACCCACGTAATACGTGTTTTCTCTGAGTTTTCAGCGTTGTACTTGATTGTATCATATTTGCTTGCAGATGTAACATTTTTAGGGCCTGATCCAAGTGCCTTGTAATCTCTGAATTACCTGAGCCCTGAGATACTTTGCAGTTTCTGCAGCTAAACTCTTCTGAAGTGGTGTAAATTTTTCCAGCACTGATTTGAATGTTTTGACTTCCTTCCCAAGTAAATTTGGTGTGAAAAGATGGAGTCATTCAGCCAAGAGCATCTTGTCATACAGGAAGGCTGAAGCAGCAGTACGTCATGGTGAATGGTTTTGAGGAAACATTTTAGCAACTCATTGGGATCACCACATCCCTAAGGAAATGAGGGTGTATGCTAGGAAACAGAGCATCATATTATGGTGCTCGATAAAACAAGGGAAAAACTTACAATTTAACCACAGCAGTCTTAAAGCTTTTCATGCTGAAAAGGCTAAGTGATGGAGACAGGACAGAGAAGAGTAAGTAGCAAGTGTACATAAATCTTTTCATCTGCCACTAAAATCTAAGGGAAAACAAAGGTGGAGACCAAGAAATCCCCACAGACTTTTTGTGCTTAACAGACCAATTAATTTCCCTCAGTAATTTCATGAGATGTGTATTTTTAAAAGTCATGTTCAGCTTTAGAAAGAAATGTCTATTTGCCAGTATTCCCACCAGCCACATTTCTAGTAGCTGTTTATTATTTATTGTTGCTGTAGTTCTCCAGGGTCCCAGTGGCCCTTTCTAAGTGTTTTCCTGAAAGAATGGGAGAGACTTTGACTGTGAAGCTATGTCTCAATTCACTTGCTTCAGGGCTCAGCAGTGGGAAAGAAGTCCCTGCCTGTGACTGTTCTCCTATTAGGATGCAAACCCTTCTCAGTCCTTTGGAGCTGCACACCTCAGTCCAGCCTGGTGTCTCCTCAGTCATACCTCAGCTAGCAGCCAATTCCTTGTGTTTCATAGGAAGGATAAAGAAATCTTTTGGTGACTTTACCATGAGCTAAACATGAGGAAACATGTTTAGCACACTTGAAACATGGTCAAGCACACTTGGCTCCCTTCTTTCAGGGTGGGTTCTGTGCTGTCATCTGATTCTCAAGGAAGGAGTGTTGTTACCTGCACTGCTATGCCTATGCAAAATGAGTTCCCTTGGCTCAGTTAAAACTAGAGGGTGGCACTGGTAGCTTCAGTGTTACACCTGAAGAGTTTTGGTCCTCATTAGAACCATGTTGAAGTTGAAAAGGATAATGCCTTTCTTTGCCTTTCTACCCCAGAGCAGGTCTGAAAGCCTTCTGCTTCTAGGAGTAGATGGTATAGTCTGATGTTAGGGTGCTAGATTCTGCACACTTCAAGACCACACTGGGCCTATAAAAGCACTGTTTGAAAGTCTAGGCTTTATCATTTGGTTGGTTTGGCTTCCTTTAAACTAAACAAAACCTACACAGAGTGGTCTCGGGCATAGGGAAAGGCTGGCTGTAGAAACAGGAACTGCTATTTCACCATAGGAAAGATGGCACATGTTATCCTATCAGCTCAAAGCAACGCTCGGTTTTGTGGCCATCGGTGAGTTTTAAGCTGCCACACCAATGAAACAGCCATTTGTAAGTTTGCTGTATTATTTAGATAGATACATGGGTAGATCTGCAAGCAGGTTATGCTTCCTTACACAGAAATGCCCACGATGGGAAATTTCCAGTAATGTGGTGCAGGAGTGCAGAAGGCTTCAATTTGCAACACTCAGTCCCCAGGCTGAAGCCAGAGCTGAGAGCTGTCTGGGCTGGCCCTGCACTACCCAGTGTGATACAGACGCTCCAGGATGTGCTCTACAGCTCCACGTAGCTCTGCCAAGAGACTCTGACATGCCTACAGGCCTTGAAAGAGGATAGAAGCAGTGTCTGTCACATGAACTTGGCTGTTCGTCTGCCTTTGCAAGAAACAAAGTTGTGCTGCCTCTGAGGGAGATGCTGCATCTTGGCCCAGAGGTGTCATAAGGTAGCACTTCTCAAAGTCCAATGATAAACTTGAATGAGTCTTGATAACAGCATTCAGAGAAAATTCCTAGTCCTTGCCTTGAAGTATGGCAAAAGCTTATGGTGTTAGGGTTTTCTAATCTTTCCATATTTCGTAACTAAACATCTAACAAGATTTTTTTTTTAGAGAAGATGGGTGTTTCTGGCTAAATTCCAACCTCAATAATTGCATTCTTAATTCTTGTCACGTTTCCTTCCCTCAGCATCTGTGGTGTGGGACCAAAACAATATTTGGCTCGTCATGGAGCTCTTCAAGTGTCAGTATGTCAGAGGTACCATGCCCAGCACAGCAATTCTAGTGTGCAAAGTGTGTTACAATCAAAGGCATTGAAAAAGCATCAGCTATTATCTTAAATTAATAAATATCCTACAGCTTGAACCATGATTCTCATCCCAAGGGGTTTCAGAGCCCACCATGGCAGGGAGAGGAGCTACATTCTTTCTAGGTTTCCCAAGGAGACTTGCTTTTCTCTGCTAACATCACAGTACCATAAACAAATGGATCAAAGCTGTAAATCCTCACATAAAATTCCCTTCATTCCTTCTCTTTATGTGTTCACACGGATGCATTCACTGTCAGCAGGGACTCTCCTTGTTTTCTTTCAGAGTCTGCTGCAGTGATAAAGGCAAACCTCCAATGCCCCGCTGGAGGTGGTGTCTCACCCAGGAGATGACAATAGCCAGTCCGATACCTCATCCTCCCACAGACTTCCTGTATGACCTCACTCATGTCTTTTAGCCTCTGCCTCATCTGTAAAATCGGATAATTGCACATAAACCTCACAGAGATATTTGGCAAGATTAAATGTACTAGAGGTGCTTTAATCTTACACTGCTCTAGTTCCTAGAGAGCTTTGCAGAGATGTGAATATGCATCTAACTTGGAATGACATGAACCAATTTTCCTGCAGAAGAGGAGTTCCTGTGGACCATGCTGGACAGTTGACTCGTCTTTTTGTTTCATATTTGTCTGTATTTTCTGAAGGAGTTCCAAGCAACCCCTAATTTGTACTCATGTTTTTATCACCATAGATAATTGCAGGTAAACAGGATTAAAGAAGACATCCCAACCCAGTGCCGTCCTACTTAGGCAACTCTCCTGGAAGCATTTCTGTAGCACACCAGATGTCTACCAGGTCAGTGCGAGGGAATAGACTGCTGTGTAGTATTATTCAGGAGTGTCCCTATTTCTATTTGCCAAGATTTAAAAACTTAACCTGAATGACAGTAACAAGCTGAGGCTTGCTGCTCACCAGACAATGCCATTAAGCATATCATTGTAGAGAGAAGATACAATGCTGGTAGGATGGTGATAAAAATAATGCTAAGTTATCTGAACTAATCCCTTGTCAAATTCCCTAGATCCTTTAGGCAGTGTGTGTGCAGTTAAATGTTAATTGGTATGGGAATGAGCTGGGTAAGTTACAGCAGTTGTTGCTGTTGGAGATAGGCTTATCATACACAGCTCACTAACACACTTTGTCTGGCACTCGCTGCTGTCAAGAGCTTCAATCTGCTGCTGGAAACATCACAGCCAGGGTTCCTCTGGTGAGCTACAGTCTGCCAGCTCTAGGGAATGTACAGAGCCTGGGACCAACATGCAAGAAACTCTGACATCCCTGGCTCCCTGCTTTTTAATTTTGGTTGATGTGTTCTGGACCACAAAAGTAAGAATTCAAAGCAAGGCGAATTCCCTGCCCTTGCAAGTTCCCTTTTGGGTTTGGGAACACAAGTTAGTAACATCTAGTTTTGACTGCAAATATCCCTATGGGTTTTCTTTTCCCTGTTTTCTCACACCAATACCAGTCATTTGGTGAAGCACAGGAGTGCAAATGTGCCAAAACGAAATAATGGCCATCTTGGGTAAGATTTTTCATGAGACTTTCAACCAGTGTAAACCAAAATGGCTTCATTAGAATCACCTTAACACAGGCCGTGATAGTTTATGCAACCCTGGAGATCTGACCCACTGAATCAATCCTTTAGTACCTGTTCTTGAAAGACAAAAGGAAAATGTAAACCAGATTTTGGAAAACATAAAGATGAAATATGCTCAAGCCTCCATCTCATTCATTAGTCTGGTTCAGAGGAAAAGTGCAGGGCCACTGGCCAGATTTGGTAACTCCTGCTTCTTTGACAGGCAAAAGAAACAATTTCAAAATCAGAGAAAATATATCCATGCAAACTTGTGGTTTTGCAAAGATGCAAACAGCACGACATTCAAGCTTTGGGCCCTCCTGCACTGGCCAAATAACTTAAGTCCCCCTCCCTTAGCACAGCTAATGCCTTCAGAAATGCATTGAAAGCTACAGAGTTTCCTCTCAAGCAGCTGTTTTGCTCTGACATGTTAATAACAGTTATGCTTATCACCATCTTCTTCCAGTTTCCCTGCTCCTTATTTGCCAGGTTGGGATTCTTTCTCTGTTGTTAGCAACAACTTTGACATTGCAAGGTTACAATTGAATGATGCAGTCAACAGCACTGCATTTAGAGCAGTTGGTTCAGATGTGGGAGACGTTTCAAATTCCTGACTAATTCCAATCATGCAGGGACTTAAATCTGAGTTTCCAATGTCAGAGGCCAGTGGGTAGTCCTGGGTAAGGAGGGATGTCTGATGTCAGGAAAGACACGTAAATATAAACCATGAGCTCAACAGCACAATGTTATCTTGCAAGAAATGTCAAATAAACTGCAAACCCATCTTTTTCCTTGCTCATGTCTATAGGCCAAACAGAGCATGGGGCTACTTAATTATCCAATATACATCACCAGCTCTTGCTGTACAAGTTCCTATAACATTCAGGTTCTATCCTGCATGGCAATCCAATATACTTAAACTCTACTGTTGCCAGGTGAGCTGCAAAGGCAGCTTTAAAATAGCTCCAGTCTAGTGGGTTTTGATTAAAGCTCCATTCTCTAACTCATTCCAGTGGCCAGAAAGAAGCACTCCAAAATTTACATCATCTTGCTGTCTGTCAGATCCTGCTTACTGTTGCCACTTGCCTCTTGAACAGCCAAACCCCACTCATAAATAACTGGTGGTAGCCACCAAATGAAAAAATGGGGAGCTGGGAAGGAAGCATTTGAAAAAAACAGCTACTTGGATTACACAGAAATTCTCTGCCTGAAAATCTGTCAGTGAAGGTTTTGTCAATGCCTGTGTTGTGCTTGAGAAGCTTGTAAAGTTCAGTTTAAAACCCAGCCTCTGTTTATCTGCATCTGAAGCAGAGTGGTGATAGGAGGAAGGAAAAGTGTTTGGCAAATGGAACAAAACCCCCTTAATTCTGAGTGGCCATGTACAGCAGGACTAATCTATTCTTGGATGCATACCTTTAGCCAAAAGGTCATTGAATTATTTTTTTCTCTTTTTTTTTAAGTATTCCAAGGAACTATTGCAATAATAAGCAGGGGTTTGTGGCATTCAGGCATATCCCAAATATCCTGGTGCATGAAGTTTCCTTAAGTGCCTGTCATTAGGATGCTCATTAGTAATGCTGGCATCATTAAGCCATTGCATTTGTAGTGTTCTGAGCTTACAGGGTAAGGAACTTCTGTGATCCCTCCCATCCCACTTCTGACTGCTGTGGATTCTGACTGTTGCAGCATTCAGGCAGTTTTGAGATCTGGAATTTCAATGATCTTTTCTAAATAATCAGGCAAGACCTGGGTATCAGAATTTATCCTCCTGTCCTTGGCATTGATGGAGCAAAGTACTTGCTCTGATGGATCAGAAATGCCTACATCCATGTGCTGTCTCTTGGAAGGATGCAGAGCATCTCTAGTCACAGGTAATATGTCATTTTTCAGTTGGTTCCTTCATGACAACGAGCCTCTGATGAAAAAATCTTATGGGGAGATACTTAAACACAGATTTTTTTATTTTTTTTTTTATGAAAGTTAACTGAGGTTGTGATTCCAAAGGCCCACAAACACTGTGTGTAATTAAACTTTGGCAAAGGCAGATTATACAACTTTGGCAAAGAGAAGCTTGCATCTATAAAAGGCAAGATCTGCCCTTTGTTTATTCCCTGCTAAATCAGTGAGGTATGCCATGGTATTTTAGCATCAACTCAGCATATTTTACTTTGCCTTCCAGTTTATAGGGCAGTGGAAAATAGAGATTGACCAAGCTGACTAATGACTTAAAGACTGTTCATAAAAAACACTGGAAAGCAAACAGTTTCTCAGCTCTACAGACAATGGGCAGCAGAGTGCATTTATGGTGTGGCATTACAAGCTTCAGGTGCCACAAGAAAGCTGAACAGAATTTAAAACTGTGCTAGCCAGCAATGAATTTGAAATGGCATTTAAACACAAGGAAAGGTCAGGTTGTGCATGTATGTAACAAACATCACTGGTACAGTCACACTATCACTGACATCTAAAGGTGCTGAGGGTTTCTCTACAAATGGTTATCAGAAGTGTACAGCACTGACCACATCACCCATTTGCACTGCCAGTGGGACATAACTGGCATCTTCATTAGCATTTTAATTTAGATTCAGGACCGTACTTTTGATGTGAATCTCTTTGTTAACCCTACTCCCTGTGCTTTTGTTTGCATTACTGGGTGGCCTTGAGGCACACAAACTAGGTACCTTTTAGGTACCTTTTAGAGACCAGAAGATGTGGTCAGACTCCAAAGCAGCATTTAGTCCAGACAAGACTAGAGGGAGTCTGAAAAAAAACTCCCTAAAGTGTATATAGGGCCAACTCAAGCCCTTAGTACCAAATGATTTTCTCCAAAACTGTTACTTTTCCACCACTCTACTCAAAATGCAGATACAATTGTACTGGAGTATCGTTACACACATACACACATATGTATTTGTAAGTATATAAATAGCTTCCTTTGATCATGCTTTTAGATTTATTGGGTTGGATATTTAGCTAGTACAAGTCAGTGCCATTTAACTGAAACCTGTCAGTATCAGACAGTAACATTTCCTAAATATTACAGTATCTTTATGGTCAGCTAAGTTTGCCAGCTCCTCCCCCATGTTCTTGCAGCAAGTCCAAGGATAGATAGCTGGAGCTGTTCTAAGTAGTGGGATTCACAAGCCCAAAGCTGAGAAAACCTGGATTCAAATCACTTACTTGGCAGAGAAATACGTGTTCTGATTGCTTCTTTGAACTCCAGCTGGACATGACGAGCAGATTGTACAAGTCCACCTCTTTGTGTGAAGTGGGTAGCTCACTATAATGTTTCTTCAGTCTCTCATAAAAATACCCATTAAGTGGATTAATTGCATCCAAATATGAATGCCAGGATTAAACCCTGTCACAGGAATACCAGATAAACATTCAGAAGGAGTAAAAGGATTTCCATATTAAGGGATATGTTAAAAATCAAGCTCACAAAATGGGATGTTAGAAATAGATGAGTTAATATTTGTCATTAGTAACAATGAACAGGAGAACTTTCAGTGTCCTTTAAAAGGCAAGTTAACATTGGATAAGGAAATGTGGGAGGGCGTGAGACTCTATAAATGGGGTTAATGACAAAAGACCACAGTCTTGCTTTCCCTGAAGTTTTCCATAACAGCAGGTTTTGAGGGTAGTTGTTTAATTTCAGACATTATCTAAATTTCTCTGTTATTTACAGTTTTTCCATTCGGACTGCTATGGAGAAATACCTTCCAAAAAGGAATTTCAGACAGGAAGAGAAAGAAAGTGCCTTAATGAAAATTGCTATCACAGTACTTTGCTAGTTTTGACTTGTTCTGTCATTATCTAAGATGAGATTTCAAATAATCCCAATACAAGAAGGCCAACGTGAGACAGTGTTCACTCACACTTCCTTATTCAGCCTAGAAAGCAGCCAGAAGTTCGACCTAGTGAGAAATCCCAAGTATGGCTATGAAATCCTATCTGCCAGGGCTGACTGCAGCTGTGAGCTCACTCTGATGCTTTTGCCTCTCTTCAGAAGCTGCCTGCCAAGACCTATCACTCACACCAGTATCCTAAAGGAGCTAGAGGGCTGTGCAACTCTTGGCTCTCTCCTGAAGACTGAATTCCATCAGAGGATTCTCTCCCATATGTGCGTGTTTGCCATTCCCTCGCTTTGATGATCGTGTGCGTTGCCATTTGTGGTAGCTCTTTCACTTGTGTTAAAATAAACACTGAATTTTGTAGGCAGCCAGCAGCAGCTTTTAATACAGGCAGGCAGCCTTTCAGCATTCACAGAGGGGAGAGCACACAGGTGCAATGAACTGCAGCTGTTTGTAAACTCTTCTACCACAGCGATGGTTTTGAAGCGTGAGTGATCTCCAGAAATGCTCCAGCTTCTGCACAGGCCTGTGTCAGTTATAAAAACATGCATCTTCAGCATCCTGGACAAGTGTGAAGTCATGGACATCCTGAGCCTAATTCTCAAGTCCCAAGCATAAGTCATACTGGCATGAAATGGCTTGTGAGATCAAAATCAGGACTTTCACATTGTTATTAAGGCATTTTAACTGGAGCTACTTCTCAGCAGAAGTGGAGTAAAATAAAAAACAAGGACAAAAGGTTGCCTCAAGTGAACATCCTGAAAGTTTCTTTTTCTACCTTAGGAAAGAATGAGCTTATTTCAAATGTAGACAATGGAGAGTCAGCTTCTGATTCAAGTGTTGGACCCTCCACTACGAGTTCCAGTCAAGCCGCCATTTGCCTTAAGTGGCATTTTGGCTAAATGTCTGAAGATCAATCCTTAGTCCCGTGATTACTGACATGCAAGAAATTTGCTCTCTCAGAAATGTATCCTGCTCTCTTGCAAGTTTCCTTTCCTGCCAGTGCAGAACTTGCATCCCATTTCTATGTATCAATCCTTTTCTACAAAATCCAGTATGATTGATAAAACCTTTCGCTCTTTTTTCAGCAAGCTTTTGTTGAACTTCTATACCCTTTCTCAGAATGGTGTTTTTATTCCTTTAGTAGCAACAACTGTGGCTGTTACACATTCTGAGAGGTGGTCAGAATGCCTCTCAGGTGCAGCATCCAGTCCCCTCTGCTTGCTTTCTATTGCTGCAACTTTATTCTCCACGCCTCTTAATAGGCCTAATTGGTCTCTCTAGTTGTGCTGGCTGTATCTCACACCATCCCCTCTTTTGTCTGGTCCTTTCTCAGAGTCCATGACAGGCCTGAAGTGCTTATCTTCAACCCTAACCTGATATGCTTCTGATTTTTCAGAACAGATCAACCTATTTCCTTTGCTTCAATCAAGCCCGTCATTGTAAGTGAAAAATAAGGTCAGGACTACAGAAGTATGGGAGACAAAACTAACTGAACATTAGAGGCCCCAGACTTTCTTTTGAATATCTCTGTTCAACACTGAATCAGAACTGGTGTTAGCATTCCAGTGGCCCTAGAGGCTCCACAGAGATCAGCTGTTTCCCAGAGAGGTCAGCTCTTCAGGACAGAGGATGATTTAATCTGACTGGAAGGGCCTTGGAGCCATACATCATGGGCCATAATGCACAATACAAACATATATGCTGCACAAACTAATGCAAGAGCTTAAAAGCTTTTTGAATACCCCTAGTAAATCTGTCTGATTTAACCACAATTACCAGCCAAAGCTGAAGATGGGGAAAAGAAAACTCGGAACACCAGGACTTGCTGAAAGTCAGAAGGTAAGCAGAAAGCTGTATTGAGTGTTGAATCTCAGTGCATGTGTTTCCAGGCCACTGTCTTACCTATGAGCCTAAGTATAATCATAGGTGTGTCATTCTCAACTGTGTATTTTTATTTTCTGTTAATTAGTTAAGTCCCTTTTATTGTACAACTGTTCCCTCAGTCAGGACAGCTGTACAGTTTGGATGAAAAGCCAGCCAGAAGTGTATCCCAACTAGAACTGTGGTAATTAAATCCAAATAATTAAGACATTCACGAGTGGCATGTGAAACCTCTGGAAACTGGCAATGAAGTTTTTTTGTGCAGGCTCATGTCACAGTGGGCTGGACATGAGAGCTGCTATGTGTTTCCATGTGTGTGGAGATCTCACTTCTGTGACTTTCTTATGGAGGAATGGATCAGTATGCAAATGTCAGCTTCCTAATTAAGCCCTACTTTCATGGGTTACTAAACAAATAACCACTCCCCCCCCCCAATAAACCTCAAAAATATTTTGAAAGGGGTTTGCCAATTTCAACAATTTTTTGAGACCAAAAGAAAAATACTCTCATGTTAACTTGTATACGAATCTTTCAGCAGACACAATTTAAATGCCAAGTTATTACAGCACACGAGTGTATTTATACTGGAAATTGCATATGAACCTTTTAAAGAGCTTCAGATGCATGCCACACTCAGCCCCATGGTGCTATGGATACACTTGAAACTGCAGAAATGTTTAATTCTTCAGTTTAGCTTATGAAACCTCTGTAGATTCAGTGTGCTGGACTTTAGCCCAGTCTTTAATATTCAGTCTGAAGCCTTACAGGGAGCGTTCTGGAAAATGCTTTTGGCATTGACAGACTTCTTTCTTACCTGCCCATATTAGACCAGAGAAACACAGGCAAAAAGTATGAGTCAGTCACTATGAAGACTCCAGAGTATAAGGATGTTGGATATAATCAACCCAGTTGTGCTGTAAAAAGGAAGGGGGAAAAACAAACCCTCAGTTCCCTGGAGTCCAGGTATAAATCACAGAAGTTCTTGTCAGCAAACTGAGAGGCTGACTTCATGAATTACAGAGTAACAAGGCTCCCTTAAAGTCTCTGTTCTAAGGCATAACGACATCCTCTCCATCAGTGAAGGTTAGGTGGTAGATGAGGAGGGTTAATCTCAGCCACATAAATAGGCAGAGCCTGATTTTTCCTTCCAAGCATTTCCTAGATTCCAATACTAATATTCCAGTGGACAGAGCCTATCTAGTGTTGTTAATTAAAATCAAGCAATAGAAGATGATTGACTTATTTCCCCAAATCAGCAGGATTAACCTACTGCAGTGATCTTAGTACAGAATAGTGAGCTAGAGACCAAAGATTTCCTTTAAAAAGAGGTATTAGCCCATAAACATTCCAGTTCCATTTCCTTAACCCAACTGCCAGGACCCAAGGAAGAGGCAAGGAAAAAAAAGGAAGACAAGACATAGTTCTGCTTATCAGTAATGCAGCAAAAAACCTCAGTCCTAACCTAAATCCAGAAAGAGGCTATTTTGCGTAGTGCTTTGGTCACATGCAGCACACGTACAGAGACTGCCAAAACTGGAGACAGGAATTAGATCTCTGATGAAAGATGTAAAATACTGAAAGCACTTATTTTTCACTTTGCTTGAGTTCAGGCAGGAAACACAGAGGTCTTGTTGGAGCCTGCGGGCGAGTGCCCGGCGGTGCCTCCCACCCCCGGCGGTGCCGCAGCCCCGCTGAGCCCCGGATGCCGCTCACGTTCCGCTGCCTCCTGCTGCCTCCTCTCACCGCTGCCCTGGACACCCCTGGGAGCCTCCTGAGGCTGGGCAGTGGCTCTCTGAATCCGTCCCTCTGCTTCTCTGAGACAGAAGGCACCCAAGGCTTTTCAAAAATGGAGCCCACCTGTCTCCCCAAGCAAACTTTGGACCAGAGGCTCTGAGAAACAATGCTGTGGTGATGGGAAAGTCATACCCATAACACTCGAGTATGGTTTACAGAGCAAGGCTGAACACATTCTGTGGTGCTGCTTTTGAGAATGCTTAAAGAGAATGTGGAAGGCTAAGAGGCCCCTATCTAGTTAGAGATGTCTGCTAGACTGTCACAATATGAGTGTATTGCTATTTTTGCATAATACTCTAACAACTTCTCTTTTTTTCTTTTAAGACACTGTAAGTCACAACTACCTCTTACTTCAGTCAGTAAATTCTATGTGGGCATGTCTGGGCACAACTGTAAAATTGTACTTAATAATGAAAAAAATCCTTGTATTTTGGTGTCAAAACTCTAGCCTACCCTGCATTTGCAGGAAGTTTTGTATTCTGTAATTCTGCAGGTACCACAAAGTGATTCTCTTCCGCACAAATACTGGGTTTTAGTAACCCTAATATACTATAGAAAAGCTTTATTTTTTGTTGGTGCTGACATTAGACAAGTCTTTCCTCAGATTTGCAGAATGGGCAGCAGATAAATTGCTGATATTGTTTCAATGACTATTCTACCAATTCTGAGGAGCTGTCACTGTTCTTCCTAAGGTAGTCAATTAGGAGATTATAAACTTGTGGGTCATCATATTGCTCTGATATAAGCAGGTGATTTAAGAATGTTTTGAGCTGCCATACATGATCAAAAGTCTCTGAAAGTTCAGGACCCTTACAGTGAGGTTTATCTTACCTCACAGGAAACATACAAAATCAAGTAAGTTACTCCAAAGCAGAGAAAGATAAGAAATATAGGCTGATAGCCACTGTCTCAAGTTTATATAGAACAAAGAAAGACATTTGTATGTCTGGTATTCAACATCTTACCTCAGCTGTTATTTCCCTGCAGTTAAGTGTCTAAGAGGTGACTTCAGGTGAGTGGGATTCTGGGCTCTGCTCTTTGCAAGGCCTGGCATGTTCTACTTGACTGGAGGCTTGGACAGGCAAGCATTGATTCATCTCAGTAAAGCAAAGTAATTACACACCTCACTAAAGCCTCCTAAGCCATGAGTGTCCTGCTGCCCACTCTGACCATCTGCCAAAGCTTGCTGCCCTCATCGCAGAGACACCAGAAAGGAAGAGGCTGTCCTTGAGCCGTTTACTTGCACAGGTTCGGATCTTTGCTCCATCAGCTTTTGTGTGTTGTGGTAAATTATGCTGGATTACATACTGGAGCTGCTGAAGTGCAGGGACATCTCTCCTGCTCTCTGTGCTGTGTGGAATGCCAGCATGGAGGCAGGGCCCTTGGATGAGGCTGATAATATTTCAAACTGCAGTGGTGAGGATCTCTGGAGTGCAGTCAAAGTTTGGGGGCCATTTCATAACCTCCCTTTGCCACTGAGCTCTGATCTTTACATCGGCACAATAGTCTACCTATACACGTTATAAAGGTTCTGTGGCTGATACTGTGTAGTTCAACCCACACGTCGCTGAGCAAAACGGTGCTTTCACTGCCCTTTCCTCTGCGGGTTTTGGCACGCTGGTATTTCTGTGTAGATGTCGTGTGATCCCCCACTGTCAGACAGGCATGGGGACGCCATGGTGGTTCCTCACGGAGCCCGGGAGTGCCCAGGGCTGGCTCTGGCAGTGCGGCCTGGCTGCTCTCAGCACGGCACCCTCAGCCCGCCGGGCACCTCAGCAAAGGGCGGCTCTTTCTGCCGGAGTGAGGGCGGGATTTGGCAGCAGCGTTACCTTCCCATGACGTCTTTTCAAGTCTTAGTCAAAACAATCTGACACCTTTTCTCCTCATAGACCTTTTCACCCTTCTCTGAGGTGCAAAACAGTCTTTTCTGGGCCGTGATTTCCTCCCGCCTCTTGCAGCCCTGCCTGAGGGGGTTCAGGCGTTTCCCTCGCTTTTGGGCGAGGCGGAGCAAAAGCCACGGGAGGAAATGGCGGGTGCGCCGTGAGGGGAGCGGCGGCCGCCTCAGGGCAGGTACCCACCCTGGCTGCCAGGGGTGGGAGGAGAGGCTGCTTTCTCGTTCTTGAGGGAGCCCTTCGAGCTGGCAGACCTGTCTCCTCCCTCGCCATCCCCAGTATTTGTGGCATCCCTGTGAAGAAAAGGGAGAAAGTCCTAGCAGCCTGCCTCAAGGAGGCTGTGCACCTACCATGGCTGCCATGGCTGTTGGGGTGGGTTTGGCCCAACAGCTCACATACATCAGCCTGACAGCGTCAGGGGAGGCTTCTGGTTTATAAAATGCTGTACAGCGATTTTTGTTCATGGTGGCAAGTGCTGTTAACACTGTCCTGAGCTACAGAGCTGACTTAGTAAGAGAGTGCCTGCTAAGAGTTTTTCCTAAGCCCAGAGCCACCTGTAGGCACATGATGAACTCTGTGAACTTGTGAAGGTATGCCGTACATGACATCCTTAATTTTTTTAATGTAGTTTAACAGAGTAAAGAACATGAAGAATGAGCAGCACACTGCTCAGAAAAGTTACTTCAGGAGACTGCTGCAAGAGGAAAAAGCTGCTGCCCTCCTGTCTGGCTGAGTCCCACAGTACAGCAAATGTAAGCCCCTAAGGAAGGAGCACAACAGACACCGAACTGGCAAAATACAGAAGGTGAGAATAAAAGGAAAAGAATGAGAGAGTGAGATCATCTCTCAGATGCAGAGCTATGTACTGCTGCATAGCTTATAATGAGAAAATGAGATATTTATTGTTCTTTTCTTTCACAAATCCTTACCCAGTGCACCAGCAAAACAATTTAGGTCTCTGCTTGGAATTGCTGTGTGGAAGGTATTTTCCCCTGTGCTGTGACTTGTTCTGTGACTTCTAGGCCAGAGCAGCTTCTTATCACTCGCTGCAAATGGTGCCAGGGTGCTGAGCTGCATTGTCCCCAGACTTCCAGAGTAGAAGCATTCTTCAGGAGAGAGCAGTGCTGGATTTGTACCATAGCAGAAATTCTCTGAGAAACAAACTCACTGCTCTTTGATTATGGTCCCTGTAGCAATATATGACAAGCTGTAACTGGCTGGCCATGGCTCCCAAAAAATCTCAACTCTCTTAAAAGATGTTAATCTAGTTGAGGAAGCAATAGTTCAATTCATTTGGCAGGCTCCTACTGAGGAAGATGCCTCCCTAATTATTACACATTAGTTACATAAGTTAAAAATGAGTAGCATTCTGAACACAGAAGATAAGTAATCTAGAAGAAAAAAACTCAAGACATCTCTTGTTCTCTTGTTACCTTCCATTGCTATTGTATCAAAGCTGGTTTTGGAGCGCACTTTCACTACTGATCTAACATTTTCTCCCATTAAGGAGTTCATACCACTAAAATCATATGATTCACCAAATGTCATACCCCAAATAAAATGAAGTTTTACGAAAGAATTAACCTCAGCAGCAACTTCATGCCAAATAAACAGTTTCTCTGGTTTGAATTCAGAGCAGCAGCTTGCACTGGCAGCCTTTGTGGGTGGAAATGGCATTTTTGCTGGGTATTGTTTAGTGGAAGCACCACCAGTACTGTATTTCAACTGGGATTTCTGTCAGAAGTGCTGACCTAGGATTGATACATTAATTTACTTTTTTGAGGAGAGAACAGAAAAGTGCTGCAACCAGGTGTGAACCTAAACCAACCCCAAAACTTAGCCAAGCACAGCTACCTTTTCTTCACCTCTTTTCTCCTTTGCTACATGTTCTAATACAAACAGACCCTGAGCAACTCCTTCATTCTTAATGTTTCCCACCACTGAGTTTTTTCTAAAAATTGGATTTGAGTTTTGGAGCTTACTCTCAGCTTCCATTTCTGTTAAGTAATTTCTAATATTGCTTTCCTGGGGAGCTTTGAAATGCTGAAAAAACCTTCAAAGCCACAGCAAAAACTTTGGCAGATTTCAGCAGGCATTGGAACAGGCTTTTTTAAGGGGGAGGTGAGGGGTAATTTCATTGGGTGGAGCAAATTTCAGGCTGGATATCTCATGATTTGGCTTAACAGTGGTGGTGCAAAAACCACTCCACCACTCTAATACTGTGATTCTGAACATATGTACTAGCAAATTCAAAATTACAGTTTTAGAATCATGAGAAGGAACCATTGATGTTATCATGGTGGTGTTCTGCCTGTGATGTTAGAGTGGAGTCCAGCCAGCCTCCCCTTGGAGCTGTGGTGTCAGAGACTGAGGGGTTGCTGTGTTCCCCTCTGCCCAGCCAGCTGAGGTTTTCTGTGCTTAGGCACTTTGCCATGCTAGGGATGTTCCTGGGCCTGGAGATCCCATCCTGCAGATGGGAAATGGGAGTTGCAGATCCACATCCTCTGCTCTGCAGCATAAGATTTTGGGTTTCCCTGGTGAGATCAGATTGACTGAACAACACGGGCTTTGCACAGGAGAAGCGTGCATGTGAGCTCACCTCTGAACAGAAGTTCACTCCAAACCACGTTTATCTGTTTGTCTGAGCATTTAGAAGTCTAAAAATCGGAGTCATTGCAGTATCTCTTTAAATCTTCAGAAGACTAATTTTTTTTTTTTGGCCCATCCCTACCCTAGATGTAGTGTATGTTTTTTGCTGGTTTTCTTGCCTTCTTTCTTCTTTGTCATAGTGTTCTGGAGTTCTGCCTGCTGCTGATGTGCTTGTTTAAGCTGTTCCACTGCTTTGGGCCTTCTGTGGGTGGTGGGCTTTGACAGGTTAAAATTTTAATGTTACACAGAGCTCACAGGAGAGCGTTCCTGCACAACCTCTCTTACTGAACTCTCTCCAAATGATTTGGACTGATTGGGGTTTCCTAGTTTGCATCGTCCCCTCTTGCTCAGGGTTACCTAGGAATGTGATGAGGGGAGAGAAAAGCCATTCCTGAGTCAATAGTAAGTACCTTTCTACACCAAGTCTTGTTGTTTATAAAGTATTTTCTTGTGGGAGACGCTTGAAATCAAATTCTGTCGAGCTTCTGCTTTCCTTTCCTGTGTGAATGGTCCCCTAATTACAAGCCAGAGCACTACAAGCCTAGGCCTATTGAACAAGAGCCAGGCAGAACCAAAGAACTGCTCTTCAGAGCTATAAACCCTGGACTGTATTCCTTCTCTCCCCTGTTTGAGTAGTTTTTCCCTGTCAGATGTCTACCTGGAGGGTGAACAGTTGCACATAGAGGTGAAGTTTTTTTCTCCCATCTCCAAAACAACTTGGAGCTTCAGAGAATGCTGTATATGAAATGTGTGTCCAGTCTCCTGAGTAAAATGATCTCCCTTCTCCCACAGATCTGCCAAGCAGGATGCATCGTGCCACATACCAATCACTGCAAGTGACAAAGCAGGGCAGTGTTTCATAGACAGCCTGTCAAACTGCAAAGGTGAGTTTCAATCTGAAAGAGGAACTGTGAGAAAGGGCTGAAAAGGGGAGGCTTTAGCCACGTGTTTTTCTCACAAGTTTATAAAGACTCCTCCTATGCCTGGTTTTATTTTTAGAAATTTTGTATATACAGATCAAACACTCCTACCCTCTAACAAAGTCATGCAAGGCAGTGCATCTCTTACTCTGGAATGTAAATGCATAGGGTTTTTTACCTCCAGCTTCATCTTATTTTGATATATAAGTTTTAATCTGGTAGCTAAGGTTTGTGTGTTTTTATGTCTAGTTTGCTTATGAATGTGCAGTCCAAACAAGCTCTGCTGTGAGATGCCCTTCTGAAAGACTCGGTATTTAGTTTAAATCAGTCTTGCTTACCCCACACCTTGCTTCTTATCAGTGAAGAAGGGGCAGAAGTTGTTTTGGGTGAGCATAGGATTACTTAGATATCGATGAATCCAGCTCTTAAAGGTCACTTTGTTGCAAAAGCTCTCTCTGATATTGGGGAGGAAAAAGAAAAGAAAATAAGTTGTTAGCTTGAGCTTTTTGTAGTCAAAACTTTTCTTTTAACGTCTGGGTAGAAGTTGCCTGCCCCTAAGTATTTTTCAGGGTGTGCTCATACAACTGGACTGTCACGGGTCTTGTTGCAAAGACCTATGAAATTGGATCCTCTTTGCTGGCAACAGACAGTACGTGCCTCTGCCAAGTCCTTCTGCTGGGTTCTACCAGCCTGCAGCCAGCTCTTGCAATTTGCTTGTTTTCTGGACAGCCCCCACCATTGCCAAAGGTAAACTCTAAAAATCTAGTCTGCTCATGACACCATTTGTTAGCAGAAATTTATCCCGTGGTCAGGGATTTCCTGGGGAGGTCTCTGGAGTGAGCAGCCCCATGATCTTGCTGCTGTGAACCTACAATCTGTTTCTCAGAAGCAAATTAAGCCAGTGATGTTCAAGATCATCTTTGTACTGCTAAAACTTGGGCTATGAAATTTCTTTTTACTGGACTCTTGCTTAAAATTGTCATGTCCTTTTATTATTTCAAAGGAAGTTTTATTTCCCATTGTGAAAATTACGCTTTTGGAAAAATTCCTAGACAGTAGAACTGAATTTTCCATTCTTAGTTACACGAGGCTGTAGCTTGAGCCTGAAATTCCTGCATTTTTTAAAAGATCTCTAGCATCGTTCTGCTAAGCAATTAAAGAACTGTTGCCTCAAACAGAGAAGGGGCAAGAGATTTACTGCATTCTTTGTGAGCTGTTTAAATTCCTTATAATGCTGAAGTCAGTTTGTTAAAGGCAAGTGAAAGATTTCATTACTGACTGAAGTTGTGTGGAGTCATAGTAGAAAATAGCTTTCTTAACAAATAGTTAATTAAAAACCAAATGTCTGATGACCTGAAGAGAAAGCTGTCCCATCCCACTCATCACCTTCCACTATACCATTCTCACAGATATTTGCTCTATATTCAGAGAGACTGTGCCTACCTTTTACTAGAAACCAAACCTAAACAAAACAAAAGCCCCCAGAGCTGTGACATCTGGGAACTGAATCCTCACTGCTGTTGTACACTTTATACTACTCTCCTTAGTGAGTGGCAGTTTGACAAAGCACTTTTCCCATGTCCTGTGAGGTGGGGATCTGGGTGATAGGCTGAAGTGTGTGTTCCTGATAACAGCACACTGTTGGCTGTGTGTTGGTTCAGCCCCATAATATCCTTCCTGATGTATTGGCCCAAGCAAGACAGGAATGAGTTACCAGAGTAGGCTGGGTGCAGCAGTATCCAGTGTGTTGTGAACTGGGGAGTGGATTTGTTGAGGAAGGGCAGCATGGAGTCAGGATCTGCTGTCAGGCAAGCCACTTGATTTTTCTTTTTCTTAGGAAGGAAGCCCTCTTCTGAATTCTGCCATCAAATTCAAAGAAAATTATAACAAGATATCCTTTTTTCTCCATTGTCAGTGGTTGAGATTTGGTGCTGTGTGCAGCACACTGGTACATATTGTTCCAGGGTAGGCAACATCTTCAAAAGTTCCCAGCAGGGAGCAGTGATTTAGGATCTGTTTTCCTCAGCCTGTGGCAAGTGTGGTTTATTTCTCCAAGCAATGGCAGATGATAAACACCACATGGAAAGAGGAGTGGATAGTGTTGGCATAAGGTTAGCAGCTGGAGGCAGAGAAATTACCAAGCTAAACAGCATTGCTGCCTGACCAGGAATTGAACCACCCTACAGAAGGAAGGGGGCGGTTAAAAGGTAGCTCACACACTCACAGCTCTGCAGTGAGGTGTGAGTGGTGCTGGTGGTGGTGTCCCTTCTCTGTGTGGTGACCTGGCTGCTGTACATGCACATCACCAGCCTCAGAGGTGGTGATGTGCATGTACACACCAGGAAAGCATGTACACTCACCAAGGAAAGTATGTACACACCAGGAAAGCATGTACACACCAGGAAAGCATGTACACTCACCAAGGAAAGCAGAGAACCTCGAAGGTCATACCTAACATCCGTGAGACATCTCAAAAGTAAGACATGGACAGAGATGGACCTGAAATGGATCCATATTCCCCAAATATTTCTTTTCAGAGCTTTGATTTAGGCTTACAGGTAGAAGACCAATTGTTAACAATTTATTAAAATGCTAAACAGGTGAAGAAAGACAAGGCAAATTTGCTGAACACAGTGGTGTCTTTAAATCAGGACAGTCATGTGCTTTTGTTTACTCTGTTCACTTGTCCAATTACTCCTTGCATAGATCAAAATCCAGTAAACAAATGGATGAATAAAAAATGCAGTTATTTGGCCTAGAGAAATTACAAGATGTCTTTCAGATATAATGAGCAAGATAGTCTCTGCACCAAAGAGAATTTTAAATGCTGTCAGGAAACTTCATACCACATCAATTCTGTGTTGTGGAATTTAAGAAAGATAAACAGGCAAGCTTTTAGAAATCATGTAAGCAACTTGAATTGCTGGTACTTACAGAGGAGGTGTGGTATGTGTATTCACATTTCCTGGGAAAAAGAATCTAAAGTGAAAACTGTTGGGTGAAACTGCACAATGAAAAATTATTAGCCCCTTTGCTGCCAGTTCTTCATGCTTGCTTAGCCTCCTCTGGATCTTCTTTGGACTGATACTTTTCCTGTCCTCCAGATGCTAGGCTAAGATATTTGAGTTATTTTAATGTCTGTGCAGGGTACTACTCTTTTCATGTATCTGTTCCGGTTGATTTCCTCAGAGAAACAAGACAAAATTCTTGTAAATCCTAGAAAGCTTGTGATAGACAGAGCATCATTTGTAAGAGCTTGTTCTTGGGCCCTCAGGCTGCTCCAAGACTACCATTATAAACAACGGTGAATCAAAAGAATAACAGTAGAACAAGATACAAGACTTTCTTTTTGTGTAGGGTACCCGAGACTCTCATTATCAGCTGGGAGCAGAGCAGTGGAGGTTGCATCATAGCTCATCTGTGAATCACTGAAGAGGTTTTTCTGAAGGTGTGTCAGTGTTGGATGAGCTGCTTCTGTTTGTGCGTAGCTCATGACAAGTCTCTATTTGAATGATTACTAATCTGCTGTCCTAAATCCTCTCACTTGGGGTGTAACAGGTCTCTCCTCTTTTCAGGAGGCATACGCAACAATTCCTAGCATGGCCATAGACTCAGAAATTAAACCTCCAGTTCCAGAGACACCTCTGTACTTTCACTGTAAGACGTTCAGTTGTTTTCAAGGTCTTTTGCTTGTAATACATTTTTT
Source organism: Aleadryas rufinucha (assembly GCA_013397815.1). NCBI lineage: Eukaryota > Metazoa > Chordata > Aves > Passeriformes > Aleadryas > Aleadryas rufinucha. The sequence goes on along the minus strand of VZTH01013794.1, from coordinate 84,490 downwards.
TTGCTTATTTGTGGTTTGTTTTGGATCCTGTATTGAGATTATCTGTAAATTAAGCTAGCAATGATACTGGAATTTCTTCACAGCTATGTAAAACAAAAATGTACTCTTTCATCCTCTCTTTTCACTAAGCAGTTTTCTCGCTTCTTCCTTTTTTTCATCAGGTACAGTTTCATTTTCTTCTCCAATGCATTACTGTATATGAAATGTCAGTAAAGCAGGAGGCATGCTAGTCATCTGAAACTGGAGCCAACAGAGCAGTCTCCCAAGTTCTCTTCCAGGGATTTCTTGTTTAGTTTGTACATAATGAATCGAATTGAGCTGCTTCAATTGAGCTGCTCCTTCTGTCCTGGAGGATCTCTCTTTTGATCTAGCTTTTGCTTTGGAAGACACTCTTAGATTATATTTCACATTTTTCCTAGCTTTATATGGATTAGGTTTCCTTGCAAAACTATAGTTTGACCACACAAATTCATTCAAAAAATAAAAATTACTATATTGAATTCCAGTTTGAGACAAGAATGTTGATTTTTCTAGAGGAAACATCTCTAGTTGTGTTTTTAGGAAAGAGTATTAAGTATTCTTTCTTTTCTGTCCAGAGTGGTTTGCTTGTAAGGATCCTGTGTGTGCATAGCTGAAATGATTAAGCAAAAGCTCCTAGGTGCTGTTCATGTGTTCGTTTTCACGCTCAGGACATGAGCCAGGGTCTGTACAGTGAGTAGTCAGCGTGCTCTGGGTCACATTACAGCCAAGCTAAAGGTGTTGGGCAAACAAGCAGCCTCTGGGGCTGAGGTTATCAGGAGAAGGGTGTTCCCCTTTCCTTCCTGCTCCTTAGGCAGGAAGGGCAGACAAGGGAATTTGGTGCTTTGCTCTCTGATTTGGCATGTCTTATATTTGAATATGGGGTTTGGAAGTAGACCCTGAGGAAAGGGTTGGGAAATGGGATTAGGAGTTTTCTTTTTCCTGCCCTGGGTGGGGAACATTTTGATTGGCCTCCTTGGTATATCTTTCAAGGTTATGGCTGAATGTGCAACTAAGAGAGGGTTCCCTGAGCTCAGCTGTGAGGGGACAGAGCTGAGCTTTGCTACACCTCTACCACGGAATATGGTAGAGAATAGAATATTCTGTGCTGAGTACCAGAATAGACTAGAATAATGCTTCTGATTTCCATGCCTAAACTATAACTTCAGCCAGATGATGCTAAGTGCTTTTCTGCTTTTTCTTTGCTTCTGTGAAAGGAACCCTTGGTACAGCAAAATGGGTTAGGATAGCATGTCAACCACAGGATAATGTGGATCAACTTCCAGCCTCACAGTCAGTTTTGACTCTTACAGGTTTTCTCTGTATATTTCTGAAGTGTGGCATAACATTGTTACTGTGTACACTGTGGGTCATCAGAGAGGAACCTCCTGTCATTTATTTATCAGCATAAATAGCATCAAGACATTGACCTCTGTAATGTGTAGACGGTAAACAATAATAGGGAAGGAAATGTGGGAAAGCAGGACATGTTACTTAAATGAAGACAATGTCCTGTAAAATTGTCTGTAAATAGTATCAGAATAATAATTTTTAGTGTCTCATATGATTTTTTCTGATTCTCCATTGTGGGTACATAGTGAGCTGTTTTCTCTGGACCATTACAGATATTCTCAGTTCACACCTGTTTCCTGGCCATTCTTGGAGTGCACAAGCTGCTTTTGGTTTTGGGCATTTGAGTTCAGAATAGCATGAGAGTGCTAGTGTTTGCATGCTGCTATCACTAAACCTCTGCTTGATTCTTTCATTTTGAACTAAACCAGTTTGTGGAGCAAAAACTCACTTGCATATGCTGAGGAAGTCCCAACCATAGTGCAGGATTTTGATTTCTGAACTGGCATGTCTGGGCATCACTTTGCAACAAGCAATGGAGTATAATTATGACATAAAAACTCTTCAGAAACCATAGCTAAGCCTCAAGTCATGCACATTCAGTTAACTTTCACCTTTCAGGACCTTTTCTTCTGTATGCTCTCAAGTTCTGACTAGAAGGTACAGAGCCATCACATTCAGTTAACTTTCACCTTTCAGGACCTTTTCTTCTGTGTGCTCTCAAGCTCTGACTAGAAGGTACAGAGCCGTCATCAGGGTAAAGGAAGACAGGAAGTAGGGGAAATGTGAGGAAGGAGCTCAAGGCCTCCTCTTGAAGTTTCAGCCTTTATATTAACTTTATGCTAACTTTCTACTACTGCACCTCTGCTTGGGAGTTTGAGTATGACATCAAGCAGGGGTAGTTACATATGCCAGCTCTCAAGGGAGAAAACAAAAATCTAGAACACGAACAGGAAGGTAGCATTCTTCCTTTTAAAAGGACATGAACCTTCTCTATCCTCTAAGGAAGGCAAGCCACAAGAGGAAGTCCTACTCAGTGATGTCATCAAATTGCCAGAATTTTCATTTCTCTCATCTCACTGTGACTTCAGGAGCTGATGATGTCACAGAGCTGGGATTCCAGACAGAGTTGTTGATCTTACCTCACTTGGAGAAATTGCATGGGTTAGCTTTTCCTTACAAGACATTGTCCAGTCTTTCCTACATGGAGGATTTCTCATGTTTCATTTAAGCTGATTATGCTGCCTCCCTTTCCTGCTGTCATGAATTAATACCCCTGTGCCTGACTCTATCCACTCTGAAAATAGCTATTGATACAGCTCATGGCTATTTATATCTGCTGGTGTCAACATGACGCAGGCACATGTTCCCAGAAGAAATTATGCCTTTTTTTCAGCTTCTCCATCAATGCAGTTAAAAAGGCTTAAAACACAGAGATAACTTGAACAAAACTTGAAGTGTTCTCCATTCTTGTCTTTGCCCTGAAGAAGATGCAGAAAGTTACATGTTATGACAGATTTAAAAGTTTTATTTTAAATCTACCAGAATTTGCCCCTGCATTTTTTCTGCTTTAAAACAGGACTTTTTCAAGTCATGTTGTGTTTAATGTATCCCCAGTGTTCAGCAGCAGATTAGCTTCATGTCCAGGAATGCAACCAGAAATGTTTACCATTCTGGTCCAGCAACTTCCTTCCCTAGTAGTAAGTCTTCATATGCTTTGACATTTTGGTTCCTCAACTGCTGTTGTAATCGTGCTAAGAAAACCTGATCAGGATTGAGTAACTCAGAGGCAATTTGTGCTCCAGATTAGTTCAAGATTTAGATGTCAGAGCAATCTAATGAAGCAAAGAAACATACTCATGGACCAGCTGAAAAACAAGTGTGATGTTTCAAGGAGTATGTCTGAAACACTGCTGAAAATGGACATTGTATGCCTGCATCTGCTGACAGGTAGTTGAAGTGGCAGTACATTTTTCTCCATATGTTTGTGATCCTCTGTTTATAATTTGAAGTATGAAGATGCACTTACATCTATGTATCTGGGACAGAGAGAGAAGAGGATGAAGAATATTTGTAAATATATTGATACACTTTGTTCAATCTCAATTTTTTTAGATTGTGTGTTTCATTAAACTCTGGTGCAGAACGCTAGTTCTGAAACAAGAAATATCAAAGCAATTCATTTCAATAGTTCAATATTATTAGCATTTCATCCAAAATACTTCAGGGCAGTGCTCTTTATTTTGCTGTGTGCATTGAATTTTGACAGAATTTTTCACTCTCACAAAACATGACTCACATAACTTCATTGGAGTGTTGTGCAAAAGCAACTCATCAGTTTTTTAAATATCTGCAAAAGAGTAATTTCTAGGGCTGATGGGACAAGGTAAAGAGTGAGAGAATCAATTTTCCTAACTGCCAGCTCCAGAAAAGCATGAAAGTCAGTGGGAGAAAAATCCTCCACAGGATCCTCCAGCAGCCAAATGTAAGAGACCATGTGGAGTGGAGGCATCAGAGCAGTGCCATATGAACAAGCTCTCTGACATGGGTAACATGAGAAGGGATAAATTAGACTCTTCCTGGGCTTAAGTGAATTTATGGGAAAGTCCATCTCCAAAAGTTTCAGGAGCAAATTTCAATGCCTAGGGGCAAGCTAGAAGCAAGAGGAACTTGATCTGGCATTTATGAATTGCCGAGAGTGACAATCCTTAAACAAACAATGACAAAGGGAATAAATATTTCTAAACCTCACAGTGGGGTGAACTAAAACCAGCACAGCTGCAGATTAAGAGTGATGACCAGCATGTTAAAGACTAAATAGCTGTAGCATCACTTGTACTTATTTTTTTTTAATTTTGTGAACATGCAGGCAGCTCTCTGACTAATCAGAAAGAAGAGAGAGTTGCATTCTGTGTTGTTCTGAACAGGAAACCGAGTTGTGTACATGCCTGAAAACCAGACGGAAAGTGGCCAGACAGGAATTTCTGAGTAGCAGATGAGGTCAAAGTTGGGAGCCAGTTATGGTAAATTTGATAATCCTGCAATATCAGAGATCATTTCGAGACTCACTTTTCTAACAGAAGATGAGCTGTGGCTATGAAATTTCTGTCACTTTGGTCTATTGTGTAGAAACACTGCTTATAGAGCTTTAAAGACCAGCAAAATAAAACCATATGAAATGTCCTTTTCAGGCTGGACGCCAGATCCATGAAGAATTTAAGGAGCTTAGTGTGAGTTTCCTTCTCACCTCTTAGTACCTTCTAGTAAAAAAAAAAGAAAACCACAACAAAGCAAACAAAGTAATTGAATAAGAAATTAAAACAATAAATGTAACAAACTGAAACATCCCTATCAGATCTCTGTCCAAGAAATTCTAAAAGGTTTAGTGTTTCACCTGCCATGTTCACAGACAACCTTTTGTTGTTACTGGGGGAGGTAAGAACTGCAATATGTGATTCTGATGTAAAGCAACCTGTATTTCTGAGCTCATTCAGTTGATTGCTTTAATATCTTTCATGCCTGCAATGACAAGAAGCAGAATTCCCATGACTGAAAACTCCCAAACAATTACAGCGCAGGAAATAAATTGAGATGTTGAATAAGGCACTTGCATGCTGTGAATTTGTCAGAGTTCCCTTCTCTGGCATGCAAATGTACAATCTGCTTGTTTCTGGGCTGCTGATTTTGTGTCCAGGTTTCATTCAGTGCAAATAGCAGTACAACATTCCTGTTTCTTCAGTATGTAATAAACCTGTGTTGAGAGATTCACAGTCTGTTGTGCCTGGTAAGCAATAAAAAGCAGAGCTGAAACACAGACTGCTTCCCCCTATTGTACCAGCTCTGCCAGCTTGCTCAGTGTGAGTGTGGGCCATGCAGTACAGGATGATTTGCAGTGAGACCCAACTTCTGCACCAGTGCACGATCTGGCTCCTACAGTAACTTAAGTGCATAAGAATCTCAGATTAGGCAAAAGTAGGCTAAGGTTGTTTGTTTAAATTACTGTGTATGGCAAAAAAAACCTGGAAGGGTCATATAAATTCAAATTCTGGAAAGAAACTCAACTTCAATTTATTATTACTCTAAAATTGTAGTAATTAGGGTATTAGACTGTTCACTTCTATGAGAGAGTTTGACTTACAGTTTAGGAGGATCAGCAATATCCCTGCAATCTCATGCAAGTACATCTCCTTATATCCAGCCAACTCTTCTTTAGTAGCCATATAGCATACGTTCACACAAATGGTTTCTATGTTTTGCATTATCTGTTTTTTTTAAGCTAAACAGATCTGTCATGAGGCTAATAGAGAAGGGAGGGGTGCATGTACTTAGCTAGTCCAAAAATCTCAAAAATCAGAACTGACTTAATTTTCTTCCATTCTTTGGAAAGCCTTAGAATGTATGTCCATCACTGGATCTGGCCGTCAGGTATGTGAAGTCATTCAAAAACACATGAGAAGAACAACCACACCCTCCAAGTCTTGGCTTGGCTTGTTTTTGCAAGTTACTTTTGCTGCAGTTATCTGCAGAGGAATCAGTTACAAAGCAGAGAACCCTTCAGGGCTGTAGAAGCACTGAGTAGATGGGGTCTGCTTCAAGAAACTTACACAAATACCAGTGCACCTAACTTATTTAATAGCCAAAGAACTGATGTGAGCATGCAGTCAAGTAAGGAAAGGAGTCCAGATGTTCAGCAGCCCAGTTCAGTGCCAGATACAATAGATGCTGTATGATAAACCATCTTCCCCCATGTACAGAAAGGCTCAGAAGTTAATTATGCTGACATCATCACAAATAACCATTTGTTAAAAACATGTCACAGAGTGTTCTGGTAGCCTTCACTCAAGATTTTTGAGTGACAAACCTTTTAGATATTGGGGACCAATTAAACTATAAGGCACTTGTTAATGGAGACACACTTATTACAATGCAAATTGCATTCATAACTCACAAATTATGTCTAGCACCTGTATTTTCATTAATTGTTTGCACTGAAATAAGTACTTTCCTTTACAGATATTCTTGGTATTTCATAAGCTTTTTATGGGAAACGGGTGATGCTTGGATGAAGGTGACATAACCCTTACAGTAGGTTTTGGCAGATGAGTTTTAGGTTTTGTGGAAGCAAGCTAAGGAGCTGAGTTGGCAAGTAAAATGAATGTCAGCCTTCCAGTTCACAGGCCTGTGTGAATGGTGTTTGCTGTTGCCTAATTGTAGTGGTTTCATGTTGCACATCCCCTTATCCCTATCTCGATGCAGGCTGGCTCTGGGTTTTGAGGTTTAAAAAAGTACAGGTGCTTTGCAGAGCAAAATTTACTGCTCTCAACAAGGGAGTGCTGTGGGATCCTCCTTGATCTCTAACAGCTGCATTCTTTCAAGCTTGGTAATGTATTAGTGATAATGAAAGTAAGTAGCTCATTGTGTTGGTATGAGCCAGGTGTAATGTAAATAGGCATTGTGCAAACATATCCAGACTACCAAGGCAAATTGTTTCAGGTTGGTCCTGGCCTCCTATAAACACAGATGGATAACCAAGGGGAAGGTCTTTGTCTGAAAGCTTACCACTGTTATCTGTAGCTCTGACACCTGGAGATCTTCCCAAGGAGTAAAATGCATGACTGCTTCCAGAGCAGGATCCCTGCCATACTGCCTTGACTGAGCCTATGGCAAATACTGATCAGTTGACTAAACCCTTGAAAACAATTGTGTTTAGAACTAAGCTGAAGATCTAACAAACCATTAGAAGAGAGCAGCTTCCAAATGATGCACATGCAGTGTCCCCTTTCTAGACCTGGAGTTCTCCAGTAACATGGAAAAAGAGCAGCAGAGGAGATCCAAATGCTGCCTGTCATTTAATGCATTTGTGACCAGCAGGCAGATTGTAGAAGAGCTTTCTGGAGGGGAATCACGAGCGTGCTGGTACCTATGTGTTAGTTAGCTGAAAGCTATACTGTTTAAAAATGTGATGGAACTGATACCAAGCCTTTAGAATTAACATTAGCCCCAAGGAGAGAAACATGTTGGAACACTGGCCTCCACTTCCCTTTGCTCTCATCACTGACCTATCCTCTTGTTATCAGGGCCTGGATGTGAGGAATCCCTGAAGCTGTAATAGTAAAGACCTGATGAGCATGTAAAACTGGGTGAAGGGGAATTACTGGAAATCTGAGACCCCTCCCTGCATTTACACAGCAAACACCTTGATAATTGATGTGTGTATTTGTGTAGTTTTACTAGTTATAAATCTATAGTAAATAATGCCTCGGCAGGTCAAACATTTAAGGGTATAATGAGTCATCTTCAATATTAAATGAGAAGCCTTGATCCCAGAATTTTTACTGAGGCGAATCAGTGTTTTAAATGCGTATCTCAAACTGCTTGTTAAAGTAAATGCCTGTGGGCATTTACTGGGCAGGAAGGATGAAAGACAAAAATCACTGTGCTTTCAAACTGGAGCATACATTGCCTGCTCCAGCTTCAGGTTTTATTGCAAGTGCTCTGGTTTTACCCAAGTGGACAGCAACTTGGCAGAAATTTTCCACAGCACATTCTTTTTACATATATTTACCAGCAGAAAACTCAAAAACTGCTCAAATGAAACCTGTCAGTGAGACTGCGGTGTAAGTCTGTCTCTGTGCCCAACCCACAAAATGTTATTAGTCAGCTGTTGCCCCAGCCAGAAAGTGTTAGCTCCTGAGTTGGGGTTGTGGTAGCTCATGCGTTCAGCTTGGGAGACTCCAAGTTCAATACATGGAGTGCCAGCCAACACGACTGTTCTGTTTTGTCAGAAACAAAAGGCTTGTGTCATCCCCCTCCCCAGAGGAGGTCATCCCCTACCTCTGAAGAAAGGGTCAGTCTGTCCAGGGAAAAAACACAATAGACTTACACCTTTTAGCCATTGTGTCTTCCCTCCAGCTTTTATCAAGGGAACGTGGATACCACCTCAGCAGAGAACCTGTCAAGTACTTCCTTTAATTCATTATATGTCTGCTGCCACAACATTTTAAGCTCCATGTTTTCAGTATAGAGTCATTGAATAGTTTGGTTTGCAAGGGACCTTTAAAGGTCATCTAGTCCCACCCTCCTGCAATGAGCAGGGACATACTCAATTAGATCTTGTTTGCTCAGAGCCCTGTTGAACCTGACCTTGAATGTTTCCATGGATGGAGCACCTACAGCTTCTCTGGGCAACCCGTTGTAGTGTTTCATCACCCTCACTGTAAACATTTCTACCTTACGTCTTGTCTAAATCTACCTTCCTTTAGTTCAAAACCATTACCCCTTGCCATATCACAAAAGGCCCTGCTCAGAATAACCCCCCTTTACTGCTGTACTGAAAGGCAGCGATAAGGTCCTCTGGGAGCCTTTTCTTCTCTGGGCTGAACAACCTCAACTCTCCTCACAGGAGAGGTGTTTTACTCCTCTGATCATTTTTGTGGCCCTCCTTTGGACTGGCACCAACAAGTCCACGTCCTTCCTATGCTGGCATGTCTCTAAGAAATTAAGTCCACTTTCTGGAATGATTAATGTGATAAATTTAGCAGGTTGTTTTACACAAAAGACTTCTTTACAGGCATTTGCTTACACTTTTGCAGAGACTGGAAAGATAATAGTATTATATCCAGTCAGAGGAGCGGAAGCAGCAGAATGTCATTACATGTAAGGGATCTTTTCTGGTTTGTAGGTGTTGTACTTTAGATCTGCAATAACCAGAAGTGCTTGGAATGATTGTGAATTGGTAGGAAAAGCTTTCATCAGCATCACCTGTATTGCTGCTGTGTCCACAAATTCTAAGATTTATTGACACATGCTACCAAATGCTATAATTCCATTTGCCATTTGTTGGTATTTGTATTTATTGCTCTCTAACGGTGACCAGAATGATGTACAACCAAAAATCTATCAATTATTTCACCTGTGAGTAAGAAGAGAACAATACACATATGACTAAGTTGCCTGTGTCCTTTCCTTTCAAATGAATTAGTGTGGAATTTACAGCTCCATTTCCAGACACTTAACTTTTATTCTTGTGGCCAGTATAATAGAGCCTAAAGCAGGATGAATGTAGAATAATGCCAACAAATATAAACAGTTCTGTTCTCTGGTTTTGACTTAAACACATCAGCACATGGTACTTGGAGGTGTCAGTGGGAAGATTGAGTTAGATATGTTGGTGAAAAAGCAGCAGATTTCATCTAGAAAGAGAAATGTGATAATGTTGGAAGAAGTAAAGACCAACCACCACCAAACGTTATGGCCCTGATCCCAAAGCACCAAGGTAAGTTCGCAGAGCTCAGTACAGCTGAGCAAATGACATTAGAAGTCACAATGTCTTTCCACAGTTGTTTCTTTGAGATCCAAAATATCTTTTGAGCTATGTTGCACTGCAGAGAACTGCTTTGTTCTTGCAGAACAGATTCGGGAATGGGCTGGATGTGACACAATCTTCAGCTGTTTGGGTTGGTTTTTTTTTTCATTATTACCAGCTGAGCAACCATACAAACATTTGTATTATTGTTGATCAAATGTTAGAGTTTGGGGGACAAGCATCAGTCTTAGTTGATCATTAGCTCACCATGATTCTTTCATTCTTGGGTTTATGAAGGGAACTACAAGTGAATGGTCTAGGATATAGCCCCGTGTAAAAGGAGTTGGGTAGGAGATAAAGGGATAGTGGATTATAAACAGTGGTGGTTTGGAGCTTTTTTTGTTGTGGCTTTTTTTTTAACCAACAAGGTTTAAAAAAAATCCCAAAAAAAACAATGAAAATATTTAATAATTTAAACAAAAGAAAATCAGTATTTTGCAAGAAACATTGCCCGAACACAATAGTGTGTGGCAATTGAGAGTAGAAATGCCCTGGGCCACAGAACTCTGCTTTCTTATTTCAGCTACAGGAAATAAAAAAAGAAAGCACAGTTGCCAGTGCAAGAACTAACTCCAGATTTGAAAGTCTTCCTGTTGAGAAATACTTGTTTCATAAGCATGGAAGTGTGCTCTTCACAATTACAATCAATCTTCCACTTAATTATTTCTTATTAAAGTTTATCAAATTTAGCAACCTTCTACAGAAATTGTAATATCAGATACTCTTATTTTGTATATGATGTAAGTATGAGCTGGTTTTGCATTTTTTTAAAATCGGTCTTCACAACTTCTGCACAATTCCCCCAGATTGTCTCAAACTAGAGAATATATACAGATGTTCATGTGTCCAGTCCTTCTGCCCTGCAAGCTGTGCAGTTTTAATGTGTCTATTAGTGTAGAATCCAGAAATAATATTTTGCTAAGCCAACTCCTGTTCTTTTATTTTTTTATACCTTTTCTTTTTCTGTTCTCTTTTTCCTCCTCTGCTTCTCTGCTTCAGTGTGCCATTCAGCATGGAATTTCCTGGAGGCAGAGCAGCATTGTAGCCCAAGACGCGTCTTCCACGTGTTCCATGTGAAAAAGTACATGAAAAAGCTGTGCTGTCAAAACCAGGTTCCCACCTGTTGCCTTTGGAAATGCTGTTTTGTTCTTTGGGAAGAGAGGCAGGGGCCCTACTTGATGCTTCTTAGGGAAATAGCAATTTGCACGGTGTGCACAGCTCATGCCTCCGAATTCCCATGTTTGTGGACTCCTGAGTTTCACATTGTAAATGTTGGCACTCAGCTTTGAAGTGATGAAAGACTGAGGAAGCACACAGAGGTGTGATAGAAATGGGAGCAGAGAGCTTGCCAAACCCTGAAGCATTTTGCACAGTTAAAAAGGCAATAGTGTCCTTTTGCTCTTGGCTCTCGTACTTAGTTTCAGCTGCCCAATAGAGGTAAGAATAAGCTTGTTTTCATTGAAAGCATATTTGAATTGAACTAAGAGTCTTCTCTGCTCTTAGTGTTGTAACAGTCCTTGCCATATGTATTGCAGAGATCATGGCATATCCTCAGCATGAACTTCAAGAGAAATTTGAGTGGAAAGCACATGTGTACAGCAAGATGGATATACCTGTACTGCTGTTAGACCTGGATTTCAGAAGAGTCAAGCTAAAATTTCCTATGAGCCCCTAAAGAATGAGTATTTAAGAGGTGTCAGGTCTCTTTCTCTCCTGTTTGTTTGAATGGAAGCAATGTGCTTGCTTTTATGTGAAGATGAGCAGGTAACTCATTTCCTGCCATGTGTCCCCCTGCACTGTCTAAACACTGAAACATGTCCTTCATCTGTGAATTCCCCTTATGCTGTTATTTGTGATCACAGTATGGTTTTAACCATGCTGGTCAGATCCTGAGATCTGGACTTCAGAGGCTGAAGTGGTTGGAGTGGTGTGATGTCTCCCTGAGTTGTACAGGACACCTGTCACTAGGTGTAGCAGAAGTGCCCTTCTGTGGTAGGTGTTATGGGTATTCTGAAAATCGGTGTCAGAAGAGTTGAAAAAGTTAAACTTGAGGATCTACTCAGTGTTTAAGTGGCTAAGATCACTCAGTATTCCTGATACCATATATATAATTTCTGTTCTCGTTAATCATAAGTACTTTTCAGGTTGTTGAGATGCAGATTTTTGCATGTGCTTGATCATATGTACGATACCATGAAGTCCCTATATTCAGGCCAGCAGTAAAGTTCCATCTGTACTTCACCATTGATTACAGGCTTAGGAACATTGCAACAGCCCCACCAAAGACCAGAACAAGCACATTTTTCCTGAGGGAGTAGACTTCTGAAAGCAGCAGTTAGATTCTTCAGGACATAACTTCTACCTCAGAAGAGGTATGGACTCCTTTCCTGCCTCTAATACCAGACCTAATTATGCACTACTGTACTTAATGATGCATTACTGTATTGGGCAGGGAAGATATTACATTTGCTGTCGTGGAGCTTGACAATGTTTATGTTGACTAGTATTACTATTATTTTGAGCCAAGTAAGGGAGTACTTATTTCCATACTAATGTGGTGGTATCTGAAATCAGATTCTGAATCTCTGTTCTTAATCCCTTAATGTTCTAATTTCTTTTTGTTTGTTGATACAGCTTTGACTTTTGGTAAGTGCTTTGATTTTTAGTCAAAGCTCAGGTAGTGCTTGAAGCAATATAGGCCTGATTTCCTGTTCCATCTTCTTTTCTTGAAACAAAGGTTAATCCATGGCTGAAGCATTAGTTTGAGGGGAAGACAAAACATGACACAGGATTGTTTGTGCTATGGAGTGCATATGTTTGCCAGCCACGTGTTACGTAGGGCAGAACAATCATGTAATGATGGAATTCAGGCCTCAATTAGAGCCTGTGTGAGCCAGTGGGGGATGTTCAAGGTTCTTTGCTGTGCACAGGTGCAGTCAGGTGCACATCCACCAGTGCGGATGGAGGAGCTCGGCACGGGAAAGGGGTGGGTTGGAGAGAGTCCTGCAGGCTGCCAGCTGGAGCCCCCTCACCTGTGGGAAACACTTCACTGCTCTTTCTCTCTTACATTATGCTGGCTATAGTCAGGCTTAAAACACCAAAGACTGCTTGTTCAAAATTTCTACCAATAACATCACAGTAACAAAAAAAAGCAGAACAAATTGCTGTCTCTCTGGCACCTCTCTCTGTGAGTTTCTGAGTTGTGTCCAAGGTGTAGGTATCTTTCACTGAGAATTGAAGGACCAGTTTTAGGATCATCACTGTGTCCAAGAGGCTCCAGCAATATGTGAAAGCACAGGAGTGAATGACAGAACTACCAGAACACTTAACTTACTAATGCTGCCTGTTGGCTGTTATGCCCTACAGCTCTCCTACACAGTGACAAAGAGCTTTTCTCCTACCATCTTCTAGCAGTCAGCAATCCTCAGCCACATAGCTTTTATTTCTCTTCAGAACCACTTAGAAATAGCAAAATGGTCCTCATGGGTCTTAATCAAGTGTGCTTCCTGAAGTTGCCTGCTTTCAGCTAAGGAGGCTTCTTGTGAAAATATCTCAGTTCTGAAACCATATTCATAGGCAAAGCATCTTGTGTGTCAGGAACTACAGATTTTTTTTTAAATATATGAATATGTTGGAATCTGTGACTTCTGCAAGCTATGACAAAATGCAGGCAGAACTATAACTTACACTTGCTTTACAATCTACCACTTTCTCAGTCTTGATCTTTTGGTGCTACTCAAACCAGAAATCTCCCAGCACATAATTACAAATGTTGGAGGAGAGGTTCATGTTATTTTACTGACAGTAAATAGTGACAGGCCAAAGTGATGTCTGTTATTCTGCTGAACCAACTGTGAGTCTGACCCACAGTCAAGCAGTTTTCTTGCTCAGTGTAAAAAGAAGATACTTTAGTCTCATGTTCCCAGTGCTCACTTAAAGTTGTCAAATTTATCCTACCCTGTCATCTTTCCAATGAAGTGTGACAACATAGCTTGAAAGTGTCAAAGGTTGTAGCTTTTTTTAACAGTATCCATTTTCATCTCTCAAGAGGTTATTAAAAAAAACTGATAACAACCTTGAGAATGGCTAGAAAGGGAGCACCTGTACAAAAGCAATCTCTCTAAAAACAAAAACAAACAAAACCCAACAATGTTTGTGTGGTCCAGGATAGAGTGGGAGGGGAAGTGAAAAGATGCAAATTGTCCCCCTTTCATGTGCTTTTCCTATCTTTTTCTAAGTGAGAGGTTTCTGTATCTGCAGCCATGGCCCCAAAGGGAAAAAATGGATTAGAGTGAGATATCACGTTGCAGAAAATTCATGTTGCAGTTGTGCCTGCACACAGACAGAACCTCGGGCCTGAGTCATGCCAAGTCTGGCTTCTCACCCAGTGGATTGTGTGTCACTGCACATGTCCATGCCAGTCTTTAACGCACTTGGCAGTGAAATCTAGGAACTGGATTCTCACACATTACCGAGAAGCTTAACCCCATGTCATTCATGGCTACAAATATATTTAGGGACTTTCTGCAGTCAGGAACACTTGAGGAGAAGTATCTGTCTGGTTGTCTGTTGGGTTTTACGATGATTCTGCTAATACTGGGTACTCCCATTGTTTGGCTTCAAGCAGTGAACTGAAAGCATGCCCTATAATGAATAAAACTTAGTTGGAAAGAATTCTTTTGTTCTTACATGGGTTTGCTGTCATCTCCTGAAATGTTATTCATTTCCTTTTGGAAATGTCTACAACAATCAAAGCTTGATATGGTTGCCAGCCATTTGGTTTAAATAAACAGCTGTATTGATTTACAGAGATGCTGGGCCCTGTGCCAGCTTTTTCTTTGCATTCTAGAGAGTCTGAAAGGTCCCTGACACAGCGTGCCCTTGGCTAAGCTCTATCTTGTCTGCTCCATCCTACTGCATTCAGTGTCTTTCTACATGTGAAAGAGGACTGGACATTAAGGAATGTCACAATTTATGGTGTGAAAACTGGAAGTAGCCAGCTAGCTCTTGGCTTGGTTCTTTTCATCCCAAACCCACATGTTTCTCAGCCCCTCTGGGGATCCCAGCATTTCCTTTTAAGCTGCTTTAAACATGATTCTGCTTCTCCATCTCTGCTTTTTATATTTTAGAAAGAAAATCCCTGGAAAATGGCTTTCTCGGAGACATTTCCTTTCAGAGACTATACTAGAGGAGAAAATATAATTAGAATGGAAGGCACTGACTGAAGGTTTTATACATTTGTCCTTTAACAGGCTATTTTAACACTGGGAGTAGTATAGCTAAGGCAAAATAGGCTGTAAAATCCATTTAAGAAGCTGGCTAAATACCTAAACTGTGGTTTTGAGTTAATTTTGTGCCACCGTGGCAACAGTGCTACCAAGCTAGCTCACATGTGTTTGTGAGAATGATGGCAGCATAGCCCAGAGTCTTCCTTCGTGCCAGAAAGGCAGTGTCCTTTCTGTGCATCAAACAAGGCATGCCAGGAAATGGCCTGATAATCTCTGAGGGCCCTCAGCTCTTTAAAACATGGTCAGTGGGGAACAAGCCATCTGGTTTTAAAATTCAGTGGCCATCAAAAAGGTCTGGCACGTGAGCGCTGCTATGGAAGATCTAGATTTTAATTTCTTGTGTTTGTTGAGAGTCAGAATGACTAAAGGCAGAAAGTAGCAGCTGTTCAATCTAGTGGCAACTGCCTCTTTAGGAAACCAGTAATGTGACTTGTGATAAATGCTGAGATACAAATGTGGTCATCATTTAGGACTTCCAGTAAATTCAGACTAACATATAACCAGGTAGGAAAAAGAAACTTAAGAATCTTTATTCCAGTGGCTTGTGATCAGCAGCCAGAATTCATCTCAGATTGCTGAGTTTTGTGATTAGTTGATATAGCACCTAGAACTTCTTTCACCTTACTCTTCTGGACTTTGATCTTATCAAACTCTTGAGGTCTGCAGGCTTGGCCAGTCTGCAGAACCTTGCAGCACCTCCAGAAGCAACATTGGTTAAAGCAGCAGCTCCCTTTGGGGTTCTGTCAGCTCATTCAGGAGTTGATCTTTGGAAGTAGACTGTGCTATTTGCTACTCTGCCAATGGAAACCCTAAGTCCAGTGGACATAGTGACCTGGTTTTAAATTTCTTCTGACACCAAACTGTGATTATAAAAAAAAGGGAGTTGCTCTGTTAGCCTTGAAAGTTTTCCAGGGTCTGGGTTAGCATTCCCAGGCTTCTTGTTCTCTAGTCACTGCAAATTTCTCTGTACTTGGAAGAGAGCAGAATGTGTCAGAGCAGTGGTCCTGTCCTCTGCAGTTGTGTTCTAGGCCTTACTTCACGTCTCTAACACTTAAAAATGTGGAGCAGTACATTGAATCAGTCTGTTGATGCTGCAACCTGGAGGTGTTTTGTTTTTCGGCTCTGGACTTGTACAGATTTTGTTTCAGTGTCTTGATTGTATACATGTAAATTTTGCCTTCTGCTTTGCATGGTGATCTCATGAGGAAGATGGTCAGTAGGCCTCATGTATATGTTACATATTTCTCAAGGAGCTTTCTGGTTGATCTGATAAACAGCACATTCCTTAGAGAACAGCAAGGGCCTGCAGGGAGCTCTCTGACATCCCTGACCCTTGGTGAGGTGTTACAGAGCAGGCTAAGGTCATTCCAGAGGTTATGTTTTGATCTTCTGTTTCTTTAGGTCAGCATTAAGTGCAGGGGATTAAGGGATTTTTAGCAGTCTGTGTGAGGGGTCCACTGCTGGGGATAGCCTTGAAAAGAATGTTTGTCATTCCCACTGCCTGCTGTGGGAAAGTCACAGGATCACTGCATCAAGTGCTGGGATTTCTAGAGAGTCTTAAGCAAGAAAGAGCCTGAGGCAAGATGCCTCTTTCTTATCTAGCTGTGACATTTCTACAGGAGATGCTGGTTTACAGCTTTTTGATTGATTTCTCCTGCAATCTTAACTCTAGATTTAGGCAGAGGGAGGAGGGTGGGCAGAAATTAAGCATTTTGTCCAAAGTCTTTCTCTTGGTTTTGCTCATGTTAAATTTAATTTATAGCTATTTAGATCACAATACTTAGAGGAAAAGTTGCTTGCCTTATAATTTGCTCTTTGTCCCAAACCCTGTGTTAATTAACTAGCTCATGCATTCATATGCTTAAGTCATTTTACTCAACCTACTGGTGTTAAAAAGTGATGTCAAAGTGTGGGTTTGGCTTGAGGGAAATCAATGCAGTGAATTCTCTTGGGGCCAGCTGTGAGTCCCAGCTCTGGCACCGCTCACTCTGTGCTGTCATCTGGGAGTGACACCTCCCGCTCCCTGTTTCCTAACTCAGCTGTGCCGTGCAAAGGATGCACCCACACAGAGTGAGGCAATGTGGCCACAGGAAGGCTGCACTCCTCCACGGTACATTACTGCTGGTGAGAAACGAGTTTTATTAGCTGGTGTGGCTCAGGACAATGCAAGTTTTTCCACTTCCAAGATCTGAAGTGGCTTTTGTTTTCATAAAAGTGTATCACACAGCCAAAAGGCACTAGAGGTTGAACCTTTTAACAATTCTATCAGGATTTTAAACATACACATTTTTGTAGCTTCTACTCTGAATATACACCCTGTTATTTTATAGAGATGTCCATGCCTGAACATCTCCAAGTGCTTTCAGATTCTTAGCAAAATTCTCCATTGTTGTATCCTTTATCTGTCCCTGTAATGTCTCCCAGTGGCTGACAGCACTGCAGTCAACATCAAAGCAAAGAACTCCTCATTGTCTTTGCTCTGCACTATACTCACATACCCCAAGTATGATCAGAAGTCTTCTGAATCAATTCTGCCTCCCAAAGTCTGTCATTAAAGACAACAACGGTATGGTATAAAAATCTCTGAATCTCAAAAGAGGATTTTGCACGTGAATATTGGGTGAAGAGAAAGGTTCTGATTAGGTTTCTGGCATATTGTGACTTCCTGATCTTGTAGCTTGTATTACTCAAATCATCAATTACTAATAGCTATTTGTCACAAAATCCCAGTGATATTTCAAGAACTGAATTGTATTGCTGGCAAACGTGGTACACCCTGGAACAACCAAAAGGAAACAGGTTTGTACTGCAAGACACAGACAGTGGAACCCGTCTGGTTCACAGACGGGAGGCTCATTCTTGTCTTTTCATTGCTAATTGTGTTACAGAACTGGTTTCTTTCAACAGGAACTTATAATAAGATAATCTAATTATGAATAATTTTGTTTACCAGACAGTTTTCCTTTGGGAATAATCTAATTGAAGTTTCTCAAAAATTTATCACCTCAAATGCATCCTATAGTTGGTCTTCTAGCACTTCTTCATTAGTGCTTCTTTCCTGGTTTAGTTTCTTTCTCTTACCCTTGATGATTGTTCCAGAAGAACAATCTTTCACTATTTTAATGTCCTCCCATTGTGAAGACCTATCACTTTAAATATATAATTCTCTTACTCTTTTCTTATGCTTTCCAGAAGCACAAGTATTTGAAAGAATACTATATTCTTAAAAAAAAAAGTTAGTAAGAATGAAGGCTAGAAGGTGTTATTAGAGGCCTGTGCTGCTCCCCATCACTGCAGAATGTGAACATATTCCATGTAAAACAGCACAGCCATTGTGGAGTTCCTGTGATCTTCAGCATGTGTTCTGTCTCATCCTTTCACATAGCCATAAATGGGAAATAAAATTAATGTAATAAATTGCTGGCTTTTGCAGATGTAGGATTGTTGTATTGGGTTCGTGCCTTTTAAAAAAACAGCATTGCACCTACTAGCATGACGTGATCCAAGAATACTGTTCCATAACTGTTGTTTCTTTCCACATCTCCAGGAAATCTGCAGGTTGTTGCAGAAAACACAGCCCTTACTGCTGTCCATTGCCACATCAGCTCCAGCACTGCAGCAGTGAAAGTGTGAAGTGTGGCATCAGCTCACTGCGTTCTCAGATGGATGGATGGCACCACCTCCACAGGCTTGCCTTCCTTTTTTCTATTTCTTTTATTTTTAAATTTCCCTCTCATTATTTCAAAATTAAGCCACATGAAACCTGCCCCCACATATCTGTCTGCTGACCAGAGCTGTTAAATGCTGGTGCCAGAGAAATGAGTCTGGCCTGACTGCACTAATTAAGTTGGCCAAGGCACTTGAGACAAGCTCAAAGAGTCGCAGTGGGAAAGGGAGGGAGAAACACCAATTTCTTATATGCAAGTATTAAAGGAAACCAGCTGCTCCCAAATACCCTTGGTTAGTGAATGTCTCCACAGGCAATCTGCTAAGGCAGCAATATCTGGAGCTTAGTAAAGCTAACTTTTTAAAAGGCAGTACTTGAAAAACAGAAGGATCCATGTTTAATTTTTTTTTTAATCCACTCCCCCTTTACAGTAATTTGCTTTCACCCTGGCTTCTAACAAATTATACTTTCGGTTTCTGCAACCTTTTTTGCAAGCCTGTTAAAGGGTATATGGGACCATCCTAGGAGGAGGGCCCTGCACAAGTTACTTTACCCTCAGGGTAAGAGCTATGTGCTAAAGCCCTCTTCTGTTTTCGAGCAACTGAAGCAACACTGGACTTCTTCAGCTCCAGAGTTTTTACTGTTGTTTCTGATTTTGTGTGCTATGTTGATTATGCCACACCACTTCCATCTTTAAGTTTTTTCTGGTTTTTTTAGACAAAAAAGACAAATAACAATGGTTTGAGAATGGAACCAATAGCAAATGTGGAGCCAAAAGTCCCATGTCTTCCTTTGCGTGTCACTACTGAAGGATCTCAGAGACTTACATTTCATGTCTTGTCCAGTATCTCTTACAGCATAAGCTAGCTACTGATTTTTATAAGTGCTGATAAATCCTATCTCTTAGCTGAAGTCCAGTGTAAGTAACTATATTCTACCTAAAGTTGCTCTGCAGTTTCTTGAACATGTTCTTGACTCCCCAGGTTAAATTGTGTGGCCCATGAATTGCCAAATGGCAAGTGCCAACTCTTAGCTCTGTTTCAGATGTGCAAACTCTCTGAGAAAGATGAGAGGGTGTGTTTGTCCCTGGAAAATTAGTTGTTAGTGCTGTTCCCTATGGCTCTTCATAGAGTCCAATACACATCTTCATTGCAATGAGAAAGGAATACAGTGGGGAGTATCCAGCTGAGATTTGTTATGTGATCAGTTGTAATGAGGAAACAAAGCTGGTGGACTCAGTCTTACCAGAATTCATCCTACAGTTGAGCTTTGTGTTGTCGAGTCCTCACAAAGAAAAATGGCTTCTATCCTTTTTCCTTCTTTTTTGTTTTTCCTTGCTACTACACCAAAAAAGGTGCAAAGGAAAAAGAAATGATTAGTTTTTCAATATTACAGTATGTTTTTCTGTATCTGGCTGAAGTCTTCAACTAAATAATGATCATGAAAGCAAGGTAAGGAGTGAACAGGACTTCCAGAAGAGATGTTCCAGCAGCTGCTTCACTATTTTCTTATTTAGGAGACCTGAGTGTAAGTCCCTTCTCTGAGGAGATTTTCTACAGTAGGTCAGTGGCTTTGCTTTTCTGCACCTCAGCTCCTCAGCTGTACGGTAGGGCTGAGAGCATTGCCTTGCTAGAGCTTGCTGTAGTGAATACCAGCTCACCCTGTTTTCAGGGGGATATCCACTGGCTGGGAATCCTTGCAGCACTGGTGCTCCTCTTTCTTTCTGCTGAGAATGTTGGACTGTGGTTCTAGCAAATGCTATTCCAGACTTTACTCGTTTCTTATTTCTCTAGTCAGAGACTGTAAGAAAGGGAGAGACCCAAGCCAGTGTGGTGGTTCTTTTTCCAAGAACTGGTGCACGAGTTATCATTTTGGGCAAAATGTGAGGGTGTTTGGGCTTTTGCTTGCTATTTCTCTTACTCCACAGAAAATGCTGCAGATTCTTTGTGTGTGTGCACAGTGGGAGAACGTGCCCAACTGAGATCCAAACACAAATGAAACAGAACTCGGAAAGTTCAAAGTTGACACAATCCAAGTTCTTGCTACTAGGGAAAAAAAAGCTCCTCTACTTTTCCTTTATTAAAACAAACAAACAAAAATCCCAAACAAACAGTAAAAAACCAAAACAACTCCCACTCCACTCATCTTCCTTTTAAAATGCATGCATTTAAATCGGCACACTGCTCTTGGAGATGGAAGAGAGAGAGAGTTCTATTCCCAAAGCCTGTTTTTAATCATCAGATGAATTTTGAGAAAACCTCTGAACATTCAGCACTTGTGGTCAGTTTTCCCTGCCCAAAAAACGAGTGGTTTTTGCAGACATTCCATAAACACAGGAAGCTTTGACTGTGTCTCTAACAGATAGGGAGACCGAGAAGCAAAATACACACAATATAAAGGCAAAAGCTAAACTTGCCATGATAGCTCAGAGGAATGTAGTCCAGAAGTCTGACTCTATAGCCAGAGCCAGATGTTTCAAACAGAATATCCCAAATCTGTAAAGTACAATTCTAACATAACCTGCCTGTGGTTTAGATTTCTTTTTAATTGTTCATTTTCTTCCCTGAAGCATGGCACTATATTCTCTTTGAGTCTCTGGTTTGATTTTGTTTCTTTAGAGGGATAATAGGGCTAAAAAACTGTGGTGTGAAGAATTCCCATGGTGTTTAGCTTCCTGATCATCTCATAACTGGTTTTAATTTTAATCTGATGAAATATTAGCCTCAATTTTATCTGCAGCAGGAAGTTTCATGGATTCATGTTTTATCCAAGTTTTCACATTTAAAAAAAAATCCAGTTTTCATCCATTTTAAATTTTTTGTCTTCCAGCTCCTTACTGAGTGTCTCGTTTTTCTTCTAAAGTAAGAGTAGCTAAAAAGAAATGCCTGATTATCTTTTCCTGCACCATTTGTTATTTTTATATAGCTTAATTGTTGTTAGTTTCCTTTATAAAAGAAACACTTAAGTTCCTTTCATCCATGGGTTTTTTTAAAGAGAAGTCTTTGCTTCTAATTCCCTCACCAGTCTTTCTCCTCAGCTTTGCTTTTGCCCAGTTGCTCACCAGAATTGAAGCCACAAACACAGATGAAGGTATCCCTTTCACTTTCAAATAGTCTTTTAATACTGTAATTATTTTCTTTTCCACATGGGTGTTAACCTTTCTAACCTCATCAGCCCAATGAACAGAGATTTTAACAGAACTGCCAGCAGTTAGCCACCCGAGCAGTAAGTTACTAAAAAGTGAAATTCAGAATATTTTTCCCAAAGTACATTACTTCTCTCTGAAAAGTAAAGAATTTGCCTGGTGTTAATCTGTCCAGTTTTTTTATTTCTACCCAGTTAAAATTGCAGGAAAGAACCTTTAACTGAGACATCCCTAACACTTTATGATGATTTCTGTGAATAAATTGGCATTGTTGGAATAGCTG
Organism: Aleadryas rufinucha; assembly: GCA_013397815.1. Taxonomy (NCBI): domain Eukaryota; kingdom Metazoa; phylum Chordata; class Aves; order Passeriformes; genus Aleadryas; species Aleadryas rufinucha. Next base: position 62,374 of record VZTH01013794.1, on the reverse strand, counting down.
CATCCAAGGGCTTTTAATAATTTTGAATTTAGGATTATGAATCAGAATAATGTCATGGTTTTTTAGAATCAGTATTCTTTGACAACTTTCTTAATTTTTAATTGGTTTTCTAAAATTCTCTGCTAATATGATTTCTCCCTTCACAGATCCTGTCATCATTGTCAGCCTGTTTGTCAACAGAAACCCTGTTCCAGAAGTTTTTGTTCTGTGGAAATGTTTGATACTAAAAAAATTTATCAAATAAGACAAACCCCCCTGCCCCCAGATTTTGAAATCTTCAGCATAGTGAAAAAAAATACTAAGTATCTTCCATGATATTATATAATATTGGTGGTATTAAAATAACAATGGAAAACAAGAAGAAAACAGTTTTACTTTTAACAATGTATATTCCTGCAGATGTTTCAGATTTCCACTGCACTCTTCTGTGGTAAATTCCTCTGTGAAAAGTTTAGTTACCATTTCATCAAGAGAGGGCTCCTTCATTTTTGGTGTGGTTTTGTTTTGCCCCAGCTGCTCTGTGTTAACAAAGACAAATTAAAATATTGTATATTCTATTGCACTCTACAATTAGGAATTATAACATCTAAAGTATTGTGTTCAGAAAAAATCCCCAATAACTTATCATTATTGGGTTTATGCTGAAAGCTGTTTCATTTGGTTTGGTCAAACTCTGTTAGCATCCTAGTTGGTTTCCAGTTAAAATCTGCTTTTGATGTATCCCTGCTCCATCCTTCTGCTTTCTCAAATCAACTCAATCTGAAACCTGGAAATTCCTGTCCCTTGACTACTGAACACTGATGCAGCTCCTCCCTGCCAGCTCTGCTCTCTGCTCCTTTGGGTGTGCTTTGAAAGTGGTCAGTAATAAGGAACAAAAGACTCCTGGCCCTCCACACTGTTTATTAAACTTGCTGGCATGGTAGCTTTAGCACTGTCCCTGTTTTCAACCTTAAACCACATATGGTAAGTAAAGAAATACTGTGTTTTACCAGGCACTGTAGTCAAATGGCAACTTAGTACATAAATTGCAAATGTTCAAGTGGTTCCAGTGATGTACACCAAAACCTCATCTAAAAGGGAACTCTGAATCAGCTATTCTTAAAGAAACTGTCAGCAACCTTGGAGAATTCCCTGATGATAATCAAATGTCATCTGACCCCACCAGGTAAAAGCTAAAAGTGATTTACATTGGGTTTTTAAAATGGAAAGCATGCAGTGTCTTTGCATCCTTTATTCTGCTGAACCATTTTCTTTAGCAGTGGTTTTGGCCAGTTCATACATCACCAGCTTCTATGGGAGATGTAGGCAACCCCTGTAAAGGCAGGGTGCAGATTAGATCACATGCAGGTTTTCAGAGGCAGAAATGCAGCAGTGAGACCCCCTTTTCACTGGGAGCAGCTGGTTCCCAGTGGAACGAGATGTCTCTGTGTCACCAGTGTCCCTGAACCCAAAAGGTTTTCACCCAGTCCTGTAGTCCTGTGGTTTTGTGTATGAAGAGCTTGGGGTTCATATGAAGAACCTGACTGAAGATCGCCCATGTTGGTGTTACAGACTCTCTTTCTTGACAATCAGTGGGGTTATGTTCAGTTGGGCAGTGGGGTTTTGGGGGTGGGTTTTTTTGTTGTTGTTGGTTGGTTGGGTTTGGTGGTTTTTTGTTGTTGGTGGTGGTGGTTTGGGATTTTTTTTTGGTTTGTGATAATTAGGCATGGATAATTAAACACAAGATTTTAGCAACTTTTGGAAGTAAAGGACTAAAGGACCAGTATGAATAACTCTTGCAGCTGTCAACATTTCTATGCTGTTTTGAGGGGATTAATATGCAACCACAAAAATTTGTTCCAGGCAGACACTTGGCATTAAAAGATGCAGTCCAGGATTTTATTTTCTCCTTACATTTGAATTTAATCCATCAGGCCATTTTTAAGTAGGAAAAAGACTTTGTTTTTGAAAGTTCAGATTCCTGACATAGTTCTGGTTTCAGAGGGAATATTTAAGGAATGAACAAGGGCCACAGGACTCTGCCTCCTATTTTGCCCCCTTTCTGCCTCTCTTCATCAAACCTGTTTTGTGTTGTTATGTTCTTGTGCTCTATCACAGCCTGTGATAGGGACAGATAAAAGTGTAGTTCTAGGTTTATTCTTCCTCATTTTTCTCTTTCACTCAATAAAAGCCTGTGACTGGTTATGCCTATTGACTTTTGATAGCAGTTGAGGGCTTCTTTGGGAACTTCTGGAAAATCTCATTTTGGTTATGTATTCTGTACTCAGTGACTGCTTCCTATGCCCACATGTAAAATAAATTAAGCACCCCATAATGTCCTGAAAGTTGTCATCTTTCCCCAGTCATCATAACTGTCTTCCAACAGACAGGTTTTCAGCTATTTCTGCAGTAAATGATTTATTGTGAAGACACGAGAGCAGAAATCGATCTAGTCCCAATGCTCTTGCAGTCATGTTTCTACTGCCAAATTTCTGCTATTCTGGGGAAAAAAATTAGCATTAGCATAGCAAATGGTTCATCTTAATTTAAAATAATAAGGCAAGTCAGAAGAGGAAGAAGGAGAATGTTTAGAATGTTAAAAAAATACCTTAAAGTTAGAGAGAGATTAAGAAAAAGAGAATTAGGAAATTTCCTTACTTATGAATTACTCCCTGAATGGAGGGTTCACTCAACATTTTGTGAGTTGCAAAATGCTCAGCTGGCAGGGAAAATCACTCAGTGACTTGTTCATTTTTCTTTTCATCTTGAGTGTCTAGTTTTGCTTTAAAAATAAGCAGTGTGGGTTCTGTGTTGAATTCCAGTACTGAGTAACATAAACCCTGAGGGTTTTTTGTAAATTCAAACAAAAAATGTGCCATGGGGTAACAACGAATCCACTATTCTGGGTCTGAGTTTTGCTTCATACATTGCCTGTGAACTTCAGACTATTACTTGTTACTGTTACGCTGACTGTGGTGTGAAATGGGCTTCTGCAGCCCTCAGATCTGAGAAAAAAGATGCACTGAGGGCTGAGTGCTCGTATTTGAAACATAAGAGAGGAAGAGCAGCACAGTAATCCCCATTTTCCTCAGCCCCAGCACGTTGGCTTTGTCAGAGGTTGCTCAGATTGGCCGTGGCAAAGCTCACCAGAGGCTCAGGAAGTCTCATGCCTTGTTAGTCCAAGTTTCTTGTCACCAGCTGTATTGTCTCGAAGACAAGGCTCTCTTAAAAGGAGGTTTGGGGTGATTCTATATGATTTCTAGTTCCAGTGATTTTAATGATCCTTCACGTAATTATTTTTAAATTTTTAGTAAAATTTTCTCCCAATTCCCTTGATACTGATGCTAAGATGTGCTGTATAGATTCCTAGAAATAAGTAGGATATATCCTTGCTAACAGCAATGTAGTGGCAGATAGCAATATTCTTTGTGTACAGTTCTCACAGTGCTTCACAAATAGCCATTTTTCAACCTGTTTTAATTTTTTTCAAGACTCAGAACCAGAGGCACAAAGCATTTAAGTTACATGGCAAAGGCTCTAACTGGGAATCAGTGATAAGCCCTCATTTAGAAGAGGGTTCCTTCCTTTTATTTAATCTCTACAATGTTACACGAGCTTTTATAAAACTTCTCTTTTAATTAAAAGAAATCATGTAATGTTTTTAGAAATCCAATCCATTGAAACAATTTAGTTGTCCTTTGTTTACTGTATTTAAATTTAAAGGACATTTTAAAGCTGTTACGAAATTTGGCACTGTCATTTATTAAATCCATTATTTATTTGGGGGGAAGAAACCAAAAACATTCTCCCCCAACCATTTTGTTAGAATTCTTGAGAGCTTAAGCTCTTCATGCTCTGAAAGCAGTTGTTCAACAAAATAAACTGCATGCAGGAAGTAGTGAAATTTAATGTCATACAAAGTTCAGAAAGAATAAAAAGAAACTAAAAGAACTTACTCTCAACACCAAGCTTCTGTATTAATACTAAGAATTGATTCACTTCAGGTAGGAGGTGGAAGGATCCCACTGTTTTTATTTTAAAATTGTTTTTTCACTAACATTAAATATTCCATACATAATATTTCAGACCAAGTTATTTTTATTATATCTTTTTTTAACATACAGTGCAGGAGTATATTACTTTCCCTGTATGTAGAGCACTCAACAGCCACAATTAGGTATTCTATGTATGCATCCATCCTGAGGCTGTATTTTGCAGACCAGGGGAGGTTCTGCAGATACCCTGTTTAATTAGAGAAGCCAGTGATCAGGTCTGCTCTGCAGAGAATAGCCCCATATCTGCAATCCCAGTTTAGCTCCAAGCAGGCTGCTGAGTCTATGTTGGGCAGCATAATATCATGCAGAGGTACTAAGCAGAATTTGGTCCTGGCAGTGCTGTAAGTGCTAATTAGAGTTTATACCTTTGGGTACTGAAGCATTGAAACATCTTTCGGTTCTGACACTGACTTGTCTGACACTTGCTTGGGGATTTTTACAGGGTGCTCATTATGTGATACATACATGCCCAAAGGATCTGTAAAGTGAACTGGGTAATAAGTGATGCTGTGGGAAGAAGAAAAAATAAATAATAACCATACCAGGAAGTTCTGAATATATCATTGTCTAAGTACAGGAAATGCAATTATACCCTGCAGTATTGCAGAAAAAGGCATCTATATCTTGCTTTACATCAAAGTAGTGTGGGAAGTATTTAGAGCGAACAAGAAGGACTCAGGTGAAGTGTACAATATCCTTTAGTGATCTGAGCGGTTGTAGACAACAGAATGAAGCCAGTGCTCTGCTTGTGCAAGGAAAATAACAGGCAAAACAATCCTGGTTTGTGCAACAGCCCTGACAAAAAAAAAAAAAAAGGTGTATTGCTTTTCTAATTCAAGTTAAGGAACTGCTCAGCATGTACCCCACTTTCTGACTCAGGATTAATTTCAGCAAACCAACAGATCTTAAAATGCAATTGACCTGTTAAACACTCAAATTGAAATACATTATAAAATGTTTAAGAAGTCACACTTTTTCCTTAGTATTCACTTGTCATCAGGGTGCACTTGTTACCTATCTGCTGAATGTTACTGGGTTTGATAAAAGCAGGAGCAATGAGCAAACACTGCCAGATCTTGCCTTAAAAATCCTTCAGGCGATCGGGGTAATAGCCAAAAACTAAAAGCTGCACATAGAGAAGCTGAACTGGCAACCTGTCAAGGATCCAAAAACTGCCTCTGTTTTACACTTGTAGTAGTTGTCAGTTTTAACAAGGCCTTCAGAAGGAGTAGCTGTTGGGATGCAGATCTCTCATTTCATTGGTGATGAAATGAGTGAGAATATTCCACTCATGAGTCCCACTCATCTCTGCAGCTTAGATGAATGAGTCCAGAATATCTAAATCTCACTAACTCTCAGCAGTTGTATGTTTTGAAGTCTTGACTCTAGAGCTGTGTGCTAAAGAATAAAGGTTGTGAGCAGCCTTCAGTTTCATCAGGATTTGTGTTTGATGTGCTGGTGTTCGAAGTAGAACGTGCAGCCTTTGCATTAGAAATCATCATCTTTCTTCATGAACTGCTGAACTGAAATTGCAATCAACAAAGTAAAACTTCTGCAGAAAGGCCCTGGGGAATTGTGGCTCTGGTTAAGCTCAGTGCTGCCTGCCCTGGGAAGGTGTGCAGGTGATTCTTCGTAAAACGTGAACTTCAGCCACGAGCTTCCAAGAGTCATCTGGCAGAGGGCTCTGGTAACAGTCCAATTGTTTGCTAAGCTTGTTGTTCCTGTAGACAAATGAATGTTAAAATAGCTCCTAATGAAACTTTAGCTCCTGGCTGGCTCCTAGGCTGTTTTCCAGCTGTAGCAGCTATGCCATTTGAGTGCCAGTTTTCAATTCTAGTTGATTAACAATTCCCGCAGACCGTAGGATGGTTGAGATGGATGTTAAACACCCTGACAGGCAGAGGATTACCACTTGCAGCGGGTTTATTGTTGACACTTGCAAACTGCTGCTTTGCCACCCACTGTTGCAGTGCCAGTGAGGAGCTGGGAGAGGTGTGACACCAGGTTCTGGCCAGATTTCCAACTACTGTGTTGCTCAGTAAAACTGATTGAAAATTTGAAATGCAGAGGCCATTTTACCTTCAGAATGAAAAGGAGCTGTGAGCTCTAATTACCTGCAATGACTTTAATGCTTGAAACTGGCACCTGCGTGCTGAAATATGCATGCTGTGATACACTGCATTAACTGCAATGTACCTTTGTGATGTGTATGCAGAGACTGCTCTCTCTGCTATTGCACAAGGGCTGTTGTGTGGCAAGCCCGTGGCAGTCTTGTCTCCAACACCCTTGTGTAGCCTTCCCATACAAATAGAAAGCCATTAATTTTGGCATCATGGTATGTGAGAGAATTTTAACTAACTCAAAGATAGTTTTTCTCTGAAGAAAAATAGTATTTTTCATTGAATTTGTCAACTTGATATTTCAGATACTCCCTTTGCATCTGGTAATTTGGTTCTTACACTACAACATAAAAAATATGTCTTCTGAGGTTTGATGAATTTACATTCAAATCAAGATTAATTCCAGGAAAACAATCTGGGAATTTATTTTTTCTATTTCATTGGGGCAGTAGGTAAAAGTAAATTATACAGACCCATGAATTCTGCTCAAATAGCTTTTCCTAGCAAAAATAGCATGAAGATTAATGAGAATGTCAAGTAATGTCTTTAACAATAAAAATGTTAACTGCCAAGTAATTAATGAAATGTTTCAGAGAAAGAAAAAGGAGCTAATGAGAGGACAGATTAGTATGTATTTGTTATTCCTGTGGATTGGATTTCTTGTGTTTACTACTGCTGAATCTCATCTGTCATGCTAATAACATATCAAGTTGCAAAGATCTCAGTGATACCAAATGCATGTTTGCTATCAGGGACGATAGGAAAGACCAAGATAAGGTTGTGGGACACATGGAGATAGATGTCAGGAGAGAGTTTGCACCTGGGCTGCACTCTTATTTCCTGAACTGGGACTAAACATGTTCAGAGCTCTCTTGCTGTGGCAGCAGGTCTCAGGCTGTACAAATAAAAGGTCTGAAGGGAAGAGGATAAAGTATTACTTGTTCTGCTACATGATGAATGGTTGTTTGTAAGATAAGGCTGCATGCATCTTTCTTCCCTTTCTCTCCTCTCAGAAAACAGACTCAGACCAGAGGAAAAAAACCTTCTCTGGATTTCAGTAGTCATTTTTTTCTTTTGTTTTTAAATATTTTTTTGTTTCTTTTGGGTTTTTGTTGTTCCCCAAGTGGGTCTGCTTTTGATGGCAATAAGAAAACTTTGGCCAGACCTGGCAGGGTTGGCTGTTGACAAAAATTGACACTGTTTGAAGGCACAGTCAGTTTGGTTCTCAAGATCTTCCCACCAGAAAGGTGAATATTCAGATCAAATAAGAAGTTTCCTGTCTTACAGAAATAACCTCTTTACCTCTGAGGCTTATATAATGAATTTTCACAACTTAATTACTTGTTTATTTTCTTGAGGTATACACACAGTTTCATTGAAACAGAACAATTCCTGAAGGTTAAGTGTAATAGTAACTCTATTTGCTATCAGAAAATATGCTTTTCCCAAAACCAAAATCACGCAGCAGAAATTTCCCATTCTGCTATTTCTTCTTGGTAGAAATCTCTTAAGACTTCTGTCTAAATCCCTAGGTCATCAGTCATAGGCAGATAGGTTCATTTAGGTTGTTTGAATGTGGACGTATTTTCCTACATCCTGCCCAAATTCAGATCGATGCTTTGATGTGTGACAGTTGAGAACCTCCACAAGACAGAACTAAATCCTGTCAGGAGAGGAGCACTCACATGTACAGCCCAGCAGCTTCTGCTCATTACTGCAGTAGCTTTCCTTTTTCCCTTCTGTGCTGCAGGAGTTGCTCCTGCTGGATGAACTGCTATGAACTCTGATATATGGTTTCAGGACATTCCTAAAACACTTGAACTTTTCCCAGTTGCAGCCAAGAGAAGGGAAATAGCTGTCTGCCCTGATATTTCTCCACAGCATCTCTCTACTGTTGTATCAAGGGGTGGACATCGAAAATATAATCAGGTTTCTTGTTTCCTGTTTTTCATTCCTGCTCTGTTCTGGTATTGTATGTTGCTGTACCAATAAGATCAGTAACACAAATCTGTTAGAGGTATGCAATGGTAATTGCTCTTTGTTCTGCCAAATAAAAATCCCCAACAAAACTGCAAAGCTGAACTTCACCTTGTAGTCTTGTAGATGTGGCAGTAGCTGTTACAACGATAATGTGTTTATCTATATATAGCTCAAAGCATTGGCAGATGAACTGCTTCACAAGGATGGAGCTCTGCCTTCGAAGGTATTGGCCTTCTTCTTGTCCACAACTTTTTCTCAATTTGCATTCATTAGAACTGGGTCTGATATCATTTGGCATAGTGTAAATCAGAGATCACAAAATTTAATGCAATTTCTGCACCACTGTAAGGTCATGACTGGACTCTGACCAGGAGAGTTGCTTCTTTTTGGATTTGTTGATTCACAGTTCTTTTTGGTTTGGTGTTTGGGTACAGTGATTTTAGTATTTCTTATTTTCCCCCTTCATTGCATATTAATTGCCCTTTTCTGTTACTCATCCCCTTCACTGTTCTTCTTTTTTCTTCCACAATACCATACTCAAAATCAAAGTGGACTGGGTATTCTTTTTCAAGACTATTTTTTTAAATGCTTTTTTAAAATAGAAGATTACTGTAGTCAGATTTAAGTAAGTGACTTGAGACTTCACTGAGTGGGACATAAATCCAACAATATATAAATACAGACAAACAGTTTAAAATTATCTATTAATCTTTTATTGGTCTGAAACTCTCTGAAGCTATAAAGAGAAGGATGTAGGAAGACATCTTACCTAGAGTGACCTTTGGGTTTTGTGTTTCTGTTACTTGTTTTTTGTTTCTTTTTTTCAGAGAATGACGTTAGTAATTCACAACTACTAGCTAAAGCAAATCTGATTTTAAAAGGAAGCACAATACAAAAACTTGGGAGACATGTTTGCTCAGCTGAAATCTAGTGAATAATGGTGCAATTAGAGTGAAAGGAGTCTTAGGGAAAAAATAAAAAAGACCTTCTCAGAGCTATTTTAAGATCTTAGGTCATGAGTTAGGTCATGAGCTTCTTAGCATTTGGTGTGGTATCCGAGTAGACCCTCAGATTATAGACCAGGGCAGGTGCAGAAGACTCTGCTATAAATACTTTTATCCTTAAGGAGTTCACTTATTTCTTGAATGACAAAACAAACAGAAACATTAGTTCTGAAGAGGAAAATTTTTCAAATAATTTCAAGCTTAATTTCCCAACAAATCATCCCATAGTTCTTAATTACAAAGCTAAACTGCTCTCCACCATTACCTAGGAAATGTTACAGAAAACCTTTTCCAGGGTTACAGCATGTGTTAAGCATGACTGGCATGTTCTGGAGTATTTCTATACTCGTTTGCAGCCTACTGAGCTGTGCAGAGAACTGGCCATCAAGATTCCTGCCTTCTATTTTAGGGCCTTCTCTTGCCTTATGGCTGGAGCATAGATGACCAATTTCCTCAGGGAAAATTTGCTATTTTTATGCTTCTCTTAGAAATATTGTCCCTCAATTTGTTTAGTGCAAAGCTCTTAGAGATCCTTACAGGATAAAATACACTGACTCTATTAGTAGAACCTACCCGGTTTCATCAGTATTGGTTATTTTGTTTTTCTAGGTGAATACAGATGTTTTCAATTTCCTATTTTTTGATAATATCCTACACTCATGTTGCTGGCTCCCTTTGTCCAAAAGGAACATTCCTGTTTTACAAGGGCAGCAGAGGTCCCAGAGACCTTTGAGAAATTGGTTTGTATTTCATTTATATTTGCCTCCCAGTGAGAGAACACTCCACTTTTCAAGTGACACATACAGGCCTGTGAGTTCACTCTGACTGACCTAATTTGAATCCTTAATAGTCTTTTAGGAGGGATGTTTTATAGAACTGGCAGAACCAGTTGTTTAGGTGTCATTTCCTGTATATTCCTTAAAAAAAACCAACCAAAAAACAAAGAGAGATCTAGGAGAAGAAGCAGGAGAAGCAACTCCAAGAGCATGTTTGAAGTTTTTTCCAAGTGATTATGTCCACCTACCCTTTTGTTTGTTACCAGAATCAACCCCCTGTGACCAACCCAATCTATGCCCAAAGAGCAGATCCTCCTCAAGGCAAATTTCTGCCTTTGTCAAGGGATAGGTGACGTGACAGAAACATCATTATATAAACAGGTCCCAGCCTTACTCTGGGAAACTGTACTGCATTGTCAGTAAGCCTGAAGTGTGGCATCACATGCTCATAGGAGGAGTTGTGAATTTCAAAACCAGGTATCTTTTCCTGGTGCTTTGAGTTGGCTGTCTTGATTTTCTAAAGAGCCTGATTAAATTAACAGAATTCAAAATGAGTTCAGTAGGTACTCCCTAGAAGAAAGTGAAACTGCTGCTAGGCAGTTCCTGCACCATTTGTCGATGAGATGAGATGAGATGAGATGAGATGAGATGAGATGAGATGAGATGAGATGAGATGAGATGAGATGATGAACCTCTGTGGAAAAACAAAAGGTAACATGTAACATTAGAGAATTGGTATTAAAAACAAAGTTTGTGCTGCCTTCTCTCTTCAATATGTAAAAATAATTTGTACACAATCTGTCTTCACATATCAATTAAAGAGGGAGAGACTATACAAGCTATTTCATTTCTAAGCCTACCTTTCTTAGCCAGCTGGAACAGAAATTTCCAGGTAATTGCAATTGTTAATGAAAGGTATAGCAAGCATGTTAATACATGTCTGTACTTTTCATACTCTCTCCAGGAGGAAAAGAAAAATTAAATCACCATCAGCCAGTTCAGCCCCATGGATACAGGTCATCTTGCCGTAAACAAAGCTTAGTAACTGGACATTTTCATGTAAGTAGAACCTCAAGATTTTTTTTTCTGTGGAGGTGATAGGATACTTCAGGTATTTTTAAAAAAAACTTCGAGTTCCTTTCCTTCTGCCCGTATCTCATACTTTCTCCTATATCCTAGAGGCTCCCATGTCATGGCTAACATTCTTTTAGAAAAATTGAGCTGCACAGGCATTCTTTTAAGAGCCTATCAGCACCACTCCCAAATTAGCCAGACAGGATACTGTTTGTTTAATTTCACAAGACATTTGCTTTCCCCAAAGTGAGAAGAGCTACCTCAGTGAATTCCCAGCCGTGATACTCTATGCTTTTTAAGGCATCTTTTGTGGCAGAGGAGTAAGTTCTCCTAAACTAGGGTCAAAACATACTGATACATTTAACAATGCAGTCAGGTTGTTGAACAATGTGTAACTAGGTATCCTTTAAATAGTCACTATACTTACCTCAGAAAGGCCCTAATCTGTTCTAATTGACTATAGTGTAAAATCAAGGTAAGTGCAAAGAGAAAAACTACACTTTAGAGTTGGTTGCAACTAAATCTGCACACTTTTTCAATACTCTCTTGTATTGTGTTTTAAAACATTCTGTGGCAGTGCAGTGTTTTACTCAATAATTTTTACTGTTATTGTTGTAGCAGTTTGGTTATTAAACCAATGCAGTGAGAAATTTTCTTTTCTTTAAGTAGGCGTAAGGAAAGCTTCTACTTTGACAGTGGACTTCTGCTCCCTAGGAGCAGTACACGTGAATCCCCGTGCCTAGCTGTGAGCCTCTTTGAATTTTGTATAGTTCATATGTGAATTCAGAGTATGGCCTTTCTGAGGACCTGGGGAAGGTAACTGTTGGTCTGGACCCTCATGAGGGGGCTTTGCTGTCTTGTAGAGCTGAAGCTTTGTGGTTCAGCTTATTTCAGCACTCCAGGAGCTGGCCTCCAAGGTCTGCAAATCCAGCCCTTACTGCCCTGGCAAGTACCATGGGCCAGAAGCTGTAGGACGTTCCCTCCTCCTGCAAAGTAACATCAGTTCAGCTGATCCAGTGACAACACCAGGGAGGAATTTTCTTCTACAAGTACTGAGGGTAGACAAAGAGGCTGCCTAATTTTCTCTTTGTGCAACCCAAATCCTGTGGGACTCATGCACATCCCTGTACTTTCTACACTGTACAAGGGAGCGTGCGCTCTGAGCAAGACGCAACGTGTTGTGTCTTGCTCACTGTGCTGATGAGACTCTGAGAGACCCGCCAGAAGTGAATTAAATAGATCTCCACTTAATTATATGTTATTTTGTTAATTGTCTATCTGCTGCTATCCTTTGCTGGCATTACAAAGGGTGCAAGTCACCTCTGCAGCTAGTTTCCCTGGCCCAGCTTTTCCTGGGCTCCATCCCTCGCAGCTCTGGGTACCCCCGGCAGGGCATGGCCCCAGCACTGTCCCCGTTGAGGGGCGCAGCAGGTCTCGTCCGCCTTTTCAGTTCGCTCTTTGTGCCCTTGGATGTGCAATACCGAGGCACGTCTCCCTGCAGGGCCAGGAGCCCCGGCCAGGTACTGCAGAGCAGAGCGGTGCACTTGGGGAGCACTGGCAGCCGCTGGCACCTCTGCTGTGTCCCGGCACTGCCCTGGGGGTCAGGGTCGCACCTCAGCCCCTTCCCGTCGGTGTGGGTCCCGGCGGAAGCCCTGCCCTGCCCTCAGCCCTGCCCGGGTCTCGCCGCAGTCTGGGCTTCGTGCTCGGCGCTGCGCGGGCCGGCCCAGCACCCCGCCGGCCGCCTGTGCTGCAGCCTGGCTGCTGAGGAGACGTGCCCCCTCCTCCTCTCCTCCTCCGGCTGCCGGGGGAAGGTCTCCGAACGCGTTCATTCCGTACGTGCATGCGGTTAACCCCTTACTGCCCGTCCTGCAGCCCCCGTGCCCCGCAGCCCCGCGTTCCCCTGCCGCATGGTGCGATCGGCTCCGCCACCCTCCTGCTGTAGAACACATTGATTTGCACGGCTGGGGACGGCTCCAGCACGGGGCTGGTGTCACCCAGACGCCCTCCCCACTGCGAGCAGCCTTCGCGCCCGTCTCCTCCGCTCTCCGCGCTCCGGCTTGCTGCCTTTTTTTTTTCTCCCAGGAGCAGCAGCGAAATGTCCCGTCCTGCCTATTTGGAAATGGGAACAAATTGCTCCCCCGCCTTACCTCGCCCATCGCATCCCATATATAGTCATATCTACGGTCAAATGGCAGGCGGCAGCGAATGGGAAGGCTGTGCCTCCCAAAAAAACCCGGGGGGCAGTGAGAGAGGGAAAGGGGTAGGGACGAAAGGAGGAGGGAGGGAGGAAAAAAAAAAAGAAAAGCCCTTTCCAAAAAAGTATTGGATGTCTTGAGGAATGCAGTCAGCCCCCTGGGAAAGTACATATCTGTGAGGCGCTCCCTGCCCGCCGCTTGCACTCGGCCGGCGCCCCGTCCCGCACGGATCAGCCCCGCCGCCCGGCAGCTCCGCTCCGCTCCCCCGGGGGCCGCGCCTGCGTCTGGACTCGGGGCTGTCCCGCAGCTTTTCAAGTTTTTCTTTCGGGAGCAGTTCGCGCGAGGACGCGCCCTAGCCCACCGCCACCATGGATGCCATCAAGAAGAAGATGCAGATGCTGAAGCTGGACAAGGAGAACGCCTTGGACAGAGCCGAGCAAGCCGAAGCGGACAAGAAGGCAGCGGAGGAGAGAAGCAAGCAGGTCTGCACCGAGGGCCCGGGCGCAGCCAGCGCCGGGGCGCAACTCTTTCCAGACGACTCATCTCTTTTTTTTTTTTCCTCCTTCCCCCTTCTTCCCCCCTCGCCGTACCTTGTTGTATTCCACCCCCGCGCCCTGCAGAACTGGTTGAACTTTCCCTAAGGCAGAGCTTCAGCCTGGCAGCCGCCGGCTGGAGGTTCCCGGGGGCGCGGCAGGAGGTCCTTCCCCCGTCCCCACCATTCCGGCTGGGGAGCAGGGCCCTGGGACAGCCGCGTGGCCTCTGTGCCTTTGTCATAGGGGCACGGCTAACAGAGGCTGCCTGGAACACCTAGTTAGCACTGGACGGATGTGCTGCGATTTGGCAAAGGACAGTTAAAGCTGTGTTCCCCACTCCAGCATCACTCAGCAGACTTGTCCGATTCCAGCTGCCACCCCGCCCTTCTCCAGACTCATGTCCCATTTTTTTGTCCTTCTCCAACCCCTCTCTCTTACAGCTGGGGCTTTATTCGATTCGGGGAGGGAAACACATTGTTTGCACGCTTCTGGGAGATCCTGAAGGAGGAGGGAGGAAGGGAGAGCGATTTATAAATCAATTTCCCACTTTTCTAAGCCCAGGGAGAAACATATTTGTGCGTTGTATTTCCTCTTGTGCACCTAGTTAGAGGATGACATTGTGCAATTGGAAAAGCAATTGCGTGTGACGGAGGATTCAAGGGACCAAGTGCTGGAAGAGCTACACAAGTCTGAGGACAGCCTCCTCTCCGCAGAGGAGAATGCTGCCAAGGTATCGTGCCCTTGCTGCAAGCAAAGAGGATCTAACTGTCTCTCCTTCTCTCTCTCTCTGTCCGTCTGTCCTTTTCTGTCTCTCCTGCACTCGCACCTCTCCCTTTGCACGATCACGCTGCCTGCTGCACCTTTTCCTGCCCGCCCTCCCCTCTGCACCACTTTCCACCCGTATCACAGCTGGAGGACGAGCTGGTGGCTCTACAAAAGAAGCTGAAGGCCACTGAGGATGAGCTGGACAAATACTCCGAGTCCCTTAAAGATGCACAGGAAAAGTTGGAACTGGCTGACAAAAAGGCCACAGATGTAAGTTATCCCCATCCTTTTCACCACAAGCCCAGTAGAGAAACCACACACTCCCTCTGCTCAGGACAGCCTGGACTCCCACCCAACAGCATTCCAAAGCTTTGGTGATGGCAGGGTCCAGGCACCTCCTGGGCAGGGAGGTGGGAAACACAGCACTGCCTCCCTGCATGAGGTTTGCACACTATCAGAGGCATCTGATTGGGTTTCTGCTCACTTGACATGTGCTTTTCATGTGTACTTGCCACTCTAGACGTGAAAGTAAAGAAATGGTGATTTATCTGTTCAGGTGATGGGTGAAACAGCTCAGGCTGGAACAACACTGTCCTGATAGTGAAACAGAATCAGAGAGTTAATAGCAAGTAGGTGCAGGGGAGGGAGATCCAGAAGAGCAAGGGCTGCTAGTTCTGTCTTCAAGAGAGCTGTTCCTAGGCATGCATGTGTTAGAACTGCTGCTAGATACCAGTTTGGCTCACTGGTCCCTGAGATAAAAGGCCCTCTCCTACTTTTTTTCCCCCCTTGGAAATCAGTGGAACTGCTTCACTTGTCAAAGAAAAGTTCAGTCTTGTGTGACAGAAAATTGTCCGGAAGATGATACTTGCTAGTTTTGCAGTTTAGAGGACAGGGATTCTGGAAGCAAGCTGGGAGATATATATAGCTCAGCACTTTATATGGTAATAAGGCAAGAGCTTGTGCCTCTCCCAGGCCCTCATCCCACCCACCTGTCTATCCCTGACATGCATTTAATGGCTTGCATGCATGGAACCATAAGAGTATATTGTCTGTGCAGTTAAGGTCCTGGTCTCTGTTGCTGCTCTTGGACAATTCGATTCTCCCTGAGTAAATCTCAGGGCTGAATTACAGGATTAGGTGAAACTACGGTATTTCCAAAGCAGTGACCCTCCTTTTCCTGTAGCTCAAAAAAGCCAACCTCAAAGCCATAATGAAAAGGAGTTGCCACAAATGAAGCAAGCATGTATTTCAGGGGGAGGAAGGATAGTTTCAGAAAGGGAAATGTTACAAACAACAACTTTGCATGAAAGACAACATGCTTTTATCTTATTTTACTTCTAAAAGGAAGAAAGGATAAAAAAAAGGTTTAGCTTCAGTATGGCAATTATGTAGCTTTGAAAGAGAACCCAAGAACTTAACAGACAGAAGTGTGTGAAAGAACAGGGGAGAGGGTCCCGTGTATAATGCGGATCAGATGTCTGCTCTGTGCATAGCTGCCGTAGGAGAGGCAGCTTCCTAGCAGGACGTTTATTTAGCTTGTTCAAAGGAACCGCATATAGATCCAGGGGAGATATTCCTTATATGGAAAAGTATGCAGACTATTTGGAAATAGCTTGCCTAGGATGAAGGCAGGAGAAATGCTACTAGATTCCCATTCTGAAACTAAGGATCTTCCTAACTGATCCCCATGCCATCTTCCCGTGCTGGAAAACAGCGTTTGGAAGCTAGTTGAGGGCAATTTTATTCGCAGTCTTCCCTCAGGTGGAGGGTGGGAGAGTGTCTGGCTTGTTTTCATCGAGGTAAATGCCATATTTATTAGTATGCATGGAATATGTCTGACGTTTTAGGGACATATATCTTTTTTGGCGATGCAGAGTATCTCTGGGGCATTGCAGTTGACCCAGTATTTGCCTTATTAGTTTGGATAGTTCCAAGCCTTAGGAAAAGGGCACGGGCAGGGAGGGAGTGTCGGCTCACTGGGATGCACTCGCCTTACACTGGGATGAGGAAATCTTACCTGTCCGGTATGACTCATCTCCCAAAAGCGAAGCACCTCCGCGGAGCCCTGGATCCCCCTCTTATCTGGGAAGGGGCCGCTGCAGCCCCCCTCTGCCCTCCCCGTGTCTCAGGAGCCAGGCCGGGTGCAGCAGCATCTGGCGGGTGGCTTGGTGTCATTTTGTGACGCTCATATGGGGGCGGTTTGCGGGAGGAAAGGTGGGTTTTGACCCCGGGTCCGGTCCCGTCCGGTCCGGCCCGCGGGACCCCGCGCGCTGCGCCGCCAGGCGGCGCTGCTGCCCCGGCACATCCACCGGGCACGGCCGCGCTACCGGCAGGNCGGCCGGCGGGGCGAGCGGCCGCTTCCTTCGCCGCCGTGCCGGACAAGATGGTTGTTACCTGCCGGCCACTCCCGCCGGGCCGGCCGCGGGGTCAGCCCGCAGCGCTGCGCTCCCCGGCTCGGTAACCCGAGTGCTCCTGGGGCGGGCCCAGGTGCGGTGCGCAGGGAGACTGCACTGGGTGTGCTGGCCAACCGCAAAACCCCGAGCTGGAATGAGGTTGGACTTGGGCGAGATGTTTGAGATTACGTGTTTTGTATTAGGCTATGAACAAGGTTTTATGGGGTTCTTCCCTCCACAAGTCCTAGTTCTCTTATCCCATCCAGACGAGTTCATTTGTGGGAAGTCAGCATGGCGACTCTTGGGAAGTACGTAAGACTGAACCTGAGATGGCCCATAGTACCTGACAACACTGTGAGCGTACAGCCCCACTTGCTGTACATCTGTAGTGTGTGTTGTTCATCAGAGCTGCTCGCCAAGAGGGGACAGGAACAGTAGGCTTGGATTTAGGCAGAGGCAAGATCAGGTGTGAGCAGCATAGGCTTATAAAGCAGAGAGGTGTAATTATGGGTGGCAATCACAATAAAAAAACTTGATAGGGCTGTTGTTTGTCTTACCACTGACCTTTGGGAGTTCCAGCAGCTGTAACTTAATGTTTCCTGCTGTAAAATGTACAGTGTTTTTTGAGGCAATTTTAGTGTCTTCAGTGCTTGTATGAAACCAAAACAAAAGAACAAATTCCTTGTGTAGTTTATTACAATGGAAAAAATGGCGATTATTTGATTTCCTTATAATATGGGCCTTTCTGCACATTCTGGGCAGTAAGTTCAAAGGAAGAACCTTCTGCCTCCTGATTACTTGCAGGTGATCTTCCTTATGGAGCAAAATATGGCTACTTGTGCTTGTGTAACTGTTGCCTTCTTGCAGATCACCTGGCATATCCATTTTTTTTCAGTGAATGACCATAAGTCATTAACTTACTTCATAAGGGCTTCTGTTTTTAAAAAAATTGTACTTGTTTTCTAAGCTTTGTGGAGTAAAGGACACCAATATTCCTACTTTCAGTAACATGTATTGTTCTGAACAACATACTAAGGAATTTCTATTAAAGCAGGAAGTTTTGCTGTTACCTTTTGCGGCAGGAGGAATAGTGCTGGAGGAGTGATTACAGCCTTCTGGTG
The DNA here is from genome assembly GCA_013397815.1 of Aleadryas rufinucha. Taxonomy (NCBI): domain Eukaryota; kingdom Metazoa; phylum Chordata; class Aves; order Passeriformes; genus Aleadryas; species Aleadryas rufinucha. Next base: position 44,379 of record VZTH01013794.1, on the reverse strand, counting down.
AAGTCTTCCCTTAAGAGCTCAACTACATTGCAATAAGGCTTAGGACCCTAAAGGTTAATGTTTGTCTCTTCCCTGGAGTTGGTTTATGTGGATGATGTGGAATTCTGCAGAGTACATTTACGTGGTATTTAAGTTTTTGTGTGGAGGGGTCAGTGCTGGGGTGCATAAAGCCTGGAAACTGAACTCCCAGGCACATGTAGACGTGTGCTTTTTCTACAGTTCTGGCTACAGATGGGGGGTTTTATTGTTGCAGCTGTATTTCTACATGCTTGAGGAGGGAGGCTTTGAGAGCACTGCAGCAAGCGAGCTGAGGTGTGAATCTGCCCCTTCCCTCAGTGTAATGAGAGCACTGCAGCAAGCGAGCTGAGGTGTGAATCTGCCCCTTCCCTCAGTGTAATGCCTTACATGTATAGCGTGTGACCAGCTAGGGTTGTTATGTGAGGGGTTTTTTTCTTCCTGTGCAAGGTACAGATACACAAACAGTGAAAAAGCTACAGCTGTGGCCAAAACGTAGCACAGCCTCCAGCTTTTGGTTGTTAAACCAGATTGTTAAAAGTTTCGAGGCTGTGATTAGCAGCCATTCCCTTAAAAAAGAATCTTCTGGTTTGAGTACATACATCTCAAGGGGCTGTTGGTAATTACGTTTTCAGAATGCATTTTTCTTCCTTCTTCTGAAAACCAGAATCTGCCTTATAACAGTAATAATTAACACCCGGTGGTAACTTAGCCATGTCATCGCTCATTGCAAAAATATGTGGTGTAGAAGGGCTACGGCAGAAACGTAGGTTATGTTTGCATGGTAGCAGTGGGAGTGCCCCTAATGTCACTGGGGTTTTTTCCTTCCTTGCCATATAAGGAGAGAAGTCCTGCTCTGCAGAAGAATAACTGGGGCCATATAAGGCTGCTTGGTAAATCCTTAGTGAGATACTGGAGCAGGAAGTGAAAACTTGAACTTTAGTCACCCTGTGTTTTCGAAGCACATTTTAAGCTTTTATCATGACAAGGAGTCTTGACATAATAATAATTAACTTGTAACATCACAAATTTCCCTCGGGTAGCCTTTATGAAAGGTTATTTTCTTTCTTAAATCTGAAAGTTCAAATTCTTACTGTTTTAAAGCCAGAAGTCTAAAAACACAGGTTTGGAATACTACTGCATGATTACGTAGCTAAATATTTTCTATTTGGATTAATGTGGATCTCTGAGGATGAAGTTTTTTCTCCTTCTAGTTCTGTGTGTTCACTGCCAATGCATATTGATGTTCAAAGATATAGTTGCTTCCCTGTTTATGCGTTGCTTTCAGTCATTCTAGGAGGGCATAGTTACTTTTATGTCAAAGGTTGTTTTACTTGTCTGGCCTGTAAGTTTTTCTTTCTTGTGTTATGTACAGCAAAATCTTTGCTGTGGACAACTGTATCCAGCTACCCCTGGTTAGAAAAGAAAAAGTACCAAACTGATACTTTTGGTATCTACTTTTGTCAGAGGATTGGTTTCCCCCTCGACTGGACATCATAGGAAATTCAGATGTGTACTTCCTCACATATAGCAAATATATATCCTATATGTTAGTTTCCAGTACTAATTAAGTGTTATTCTCTGAAATCATTAACTTTTTAGAATAGTTACCCTTTTGTATATACTTTGTGCTTAATACGGTTTTGAAAGGAAGTAAGTTTAATAATGAGGTTACCACAAGAAGGCTGTTACAGAACTTACCCTGCAACTTAAGCAAGTATAGGTTTGAGACTGTCAGAAGTAAGAGCTTGTAATGATAAGAGGCAGATGAGTTGCAAGTGTTATACAGAAGGTTAAGTGAACAGGTAATTCAAGAAAGGCAAATTTAGGGGAAGATTGAGGATGGGACTATCAGAGGAAAAAAAAAAAGATGTTTTAAGGGATTGCTGCCTGTACCAGGGCCATTGCTGGTGCCTCTTTTGTCAACTCTTGCACAGCTTGCCTGTAAACAAAACTTCTGGGTATTCGGGCACTTCTTAAATGTTCTCATACTCTCTCTGTGTGTCAGCTGTCTCATTGCAAATGCTGGTCCAGGTGTGTTTTTACATGTTAACACTGAACCCTTCTTATGGAACTCAAGGAAGTGTTGGGACCATTCTTGCAAAATATGGTGAAAGATCATAAATAAAGGAATTGGGGTAACAGAAGAATTGAGTAATTAGTTTGTGTTGATTTGATTAAAAGAAGGGGAGGTCTGTAATTAATGTCTGCAAATACAATAACAGAAAATATTTGGGTAATGGTGCATAATTCTTCCTGTGCAGTTCTTTCTAGTACAAATTGTACAGTCCTTGATGTGCTTCATTGAAAGGAAGCATTAATCACTTTTTTCCCCTGTTAAGCAATAACCTCACAATTCAATGATGTACATGTCTGTGTATGGACTTTTTAGTGGATGAAGTCAGAAATTACAGAAGTGCTGTTAAATGGCACTAGCAGGTAATGGGATAACCTTTTACAAGGGAAGATGTGTGCCGTACTATGAATTAATTTCTGTTCTTCCTGTGCTTAGGCTGAGAGTGAAGTAGCTTCTCTGAACAGACGCATCCAGCTGGTTGAGGAAGAGTTGGATCGGGCTCAGGAGCGCTTGGCCACTGCCCTGCAGAAGCTGGAGGAGGCCGAGAAGGCTGCAGATGAGAGCGAAAGGTGCGTGGGGCCACGCCTGAATGGATTGTTACCCTTATGACAAAGATCATAATTGCCAGGGTGTGGGTTAGGGAAATAAATTAAACCACTCCTAGGTCTCTGAACATGTGCAATCTGCTCTTCCTTTGCCTACATGGACTTCAGTTACAGCTTGTCTGTAGAAATGTCCAAAATATCTGGGCTTGGATTCTTTTTCAGTTGTGAAGATGAGGTTTAAGTGTGGTAGGTCTTTTGATGTGTCGTGTCACATCCTGGGAAAACTGCTTGGCCCAGTCCAGACTTCTCTCATTGGGTGACAACTTCTTGTGATACTCTTGTGCTGTTGGGTGATTCTTGCTTTCACTGTGGGTAGAAAATCTCACCTGGAGAATAGCAAAGTGCTGGAAGAGGCTTTGGTTCTCCTGTTGGCAAGATTGGTACATAAAGATGAGCAAAGGAAAGAGACTGATAATTCCTTCAGATTTCCAGAAGTCCGTAATGTAAGTTAGGAACTCAAGATTTGTGACTTTGGAAGATCTTCTCTCTTCTCCAGTTGTAATCCTGTAACACAGTTGTGATATATCTGTGATAGTACCTTTTATTGTGAAAGAAACCCACACATTGTGTGTATATTTCTAGGTTACTGAGGATGCAGTCTGTTGAAAAGAAATGCGCCAGACACTCACTGTGTTTTGAAACATTTAAGATAATTTTGGATCAGACATGTGCAACGCAGTGTTTCTTGTTATGAAGGAGTTAAAATTTGATTATGCAGAGCACAGAGAGCTTCTAGGGCTCTGCCATGGCAAAACCCAGGGGAGTCTGGCCTATAAACATGGTTCTTGTCAGTCCTGCAAGGCTTGTAACATGCTGTTGATGAGTGTAAAAGCACAGATGTTTTCAGTCTTGTTAGATCTTTAGAAGCAATACCCTTTATTGACCTTTCTATAAGATGAGTTTTTCCTCCAATTTAAAATTAAAAAGAATACTACAGCTGAATTACAGTAAGAGCTAAACCAATCACTTTTTCTTCCTTCGCAAGATATGTTTTGTTCCTTGAACTTCTGAAATGTGAGTGCGCAGGACTAATCTGTGGTGTGAAGACTCGACTGTCTGATGTGCTTCATTCACCTGAACACAGCTGCCTGAAAGTCACATACCACAACTAGTAGGGCTGGAGATAAACTGGCAAGCCCTGAACCTTGCATTTCCTGTTTTTCACGTTTTTCAGAGGAATGAAGGTCATTGAAAATAGAGCCCAGAAGGATGAAGAGAAGATGGAAATCCAGGAGATCCAGCTTAAAGAGGCTAAGCACATTGCTGAAGAGGCTGACCGCAAATATGAAGAGGTCAGTTCCTGAGTGCAGGTCATCTCTTTCTGAAGCCCATTAGGCTGTGCCTGTAATTTTGTTTTTCTCCTTTGCCTTTTAAGTTCAAAAGATCACAAACAGCACTCTTCACAGCTGTGGAAGGAAAGCTAGGCACCCAGATACCTCAGGGGACAAGGTGACAGGAGATCTGTGCTTAGATTTTTGCACTAAAATGTTTGAGAGTATTCCCTAAGCTCTTGGGGAGAAAAATATTTTTCAGTTGCCTTTTGGTGAATGAAAGGGAGGTCTTGAAAAATGTTAGATAACTAAGTCTCCAATGAATAATGTAGATGTCACATAATCAAAACTCACGTGTTGACCAAAAAATGAAGAGGCCCAGCCCCCAGCTTTGTAGGTTCTAGAAAGAGGTGATGTGTGGTGCAGCAACATAATATCCCTGATTGTCCCTTGCCTGTCCTTGTAGGTGGCTCGTAAGCTGGTGATCATTGAGGGTGACCTGGAGCGCGCTGAAGAGCGTGCTGAGCTATCAGAAAGGTAAGTGTGGATCTGCTCTGAGATGTGTGTGAGGTGCTAGAAGAGAACTATAACTGCATGAAACGTTGGCAGCACACCGTGTGTTCAGCTCAAAGCTATGTTTGCTCATTTACTGTATTCGTTGAAGTAAATGGTCAGTGCCAAAGTAAATGTGTTCCTGTGTGTGTGCGCGTGTTTTGTCACTGCATGCTGTACCTGCACACTGATTTTGTGAATGGCTTTTGTGCATTTCATGTGTTCACTAACAGCCAAGTCCGACAGCTGGAAGAACAGTTAAGAATAATGGATCAAACCTTGAAAGCATTAATGGCTGCAGAGGATAAGGTACTGATACTAATAAACAGTTTTTAGGTTTAACTGCAACCCAAGTCTTTCAGCTTCCATAGCCGGTTAGCTCACTCCGTAGTAACAAATAAGTCCTTGCTATGCTCTTTACTCTCTTTGCATCTTGCTTTGGTGGTTTTCTTTGGTCTCTTTTTTTTTGTTTATTTATTCATTTTTACCTTTAAAACTGATCTCCTGCGCAGCCAAAAGAAGCTGAACTGTCTCACGTGTAAAAGCTCTAAATGTTTCTGTGTAAGCCAAGAGCTGTAGATAAATTTCTGTCTGGTCATCGTCTTAATGTGCACTTGAAATGGTATTCGGCATCACAAAGAGTTGCTTTCAATCTGTGATGGATCAGCTGCTTTTGAGGCCGTTCTTTTGCCCTGTAATTGTTTTCATTTTTCTCTATCTTTTCCCCCTATTTTCTCCTGTTTCTTTTGCTTGACTGAATCTTCCATCCGCCCCTTTCCTGCCTTCCCTCCGAAATAACAGCAAATGTGCTGAGCTTGAAGAGGAGTTGAAAACTGTGACCAACAACCTGAAGTCGCTGGAGGCTCAGGCTGAGAAGGTAGGCTAGAGACTTATGTGAGAATGTGTCCCTTACATTGTCATCTGGCCTGTGGGGTTTTCTTTGTGTGCTGATCGCTTTGCAGCATTTCAGCAGGGCCGCTGTCAGTAGAGGCATTTGGATGTACTACTCGATTCATATTTGGCTCCTATTGGAACATAGCATGTCTTCTAGTTCCAAATAGGTCAGTATTATTTGGCCACATGTTCCATTGAGTACTCTGACAGGATTAAGTATTACTTACAGAATGTCCCTCAAAATGGCATTGTGTCCTAACATTAAATTTCTCCAGAAGACATTCCTCATTAAAACTGTAGTACTAATTTCTTCTCAGAGTTCCCACCATATTGCATTGGAATGTAACTCAAGGGAAGTTTGAGTCTTGTAATAAACCATATTACCACAGCCTTGCAAGTGGAATTAATTTAGTTTTACCTGTAATAATTTCTTGTGTACAGATAATCTACTACAAGAGTTTCGAATGCGGGGGTTTTTTGGTATATTTAGTATACCCATCTAATACCAGTGATCCTCTTTCTAATTACAGTACTCACAGAAAGAAGACAAGTATGAAGAGGAGATTAAAGTTCTGACTGACAAACTGAAGGAGGTAAAATTAAAGCTGTTCTTTGCAACGTATCTTCCAATGCACCTTTGATTCTTTTAGTATAAACGCTACTTTGATGCTGTAAGGATGAACATACCATTTTGGAAGCAGTTTACTGTTAAGTATCTCCCCTAGAAATTAGTTTATATTAGCCTTATTATTTGCCTCCTCTCATTGTACTTCTTTCCTCATTTGAGTTATTTCTCCTCTATTCCTAAGTACTGTGTGTGTGTTTCCTAAAGTAGTCTGTGTTTGTCCTGACTTCAGGCTGAGACCCGTGCTGAGTTTGCTGAGAGGTCAGTAACCAAGCTGGAGAAGAGCATTGATGACCTAGAAGGTACGGGAGTTTGTTTTTCTACTTACTGTGGAAATACATATCACTTATTCTTCTCTTGTGTGGGGGTTTTTGTTGTGTTTTTCTTTCAATACCCAGTTTTACTGGGCTGACTTGTCCCACTTATATAAATGGGTCTGCCTAAAGAGTAAAATAGACAAAATATTTTCCAAATGAAATGTATTGATAACTTAAATGATTCAGGTGAACAGTGTTTTGCTCTTGCCTGTTTCTTTTTCTCTCATGTTCTCAAGACTCCTTTCATTTTTTTGCTTTATACTCTTCTATTTGGAGGTATATAAATGTATAGGGTAAATGATCAGATGACAAGTGTTATTATCATCTTAGCAAAAAGCTCTTGAAGAGTTGCATTATGTTTGCAATAATTAGGAATGTAGCAAGCTAACCTAGTTTATTACTGTGATAAGTGTGGGTCAGGGCAGGCCTTTTGTGGCATAGACCAGTTGTTGGGTTTTGATCAAGCTAATAGATTGTATCCGTAATCAGAAGGACAGCTTGCTTACCTTCAGGAGGTTTGTTTGTAAGGTTTTGATAAATCTATCAAAACTGCAGCAGAGTAGTAGAGTGTGCTTTCTGCCTCTGGAGAAAACAATTCAGTATGACTTTGTAATTAGAAGTTCTATGGAGTTCACTATTTAGATGCCTTACACTAAGTCTAGGATTTTAAGAAGCTTCATTGCGTGGCGTGGCAGGCTGGATTCTGCATGAAGGTGATGAAATGCCTAAGTAGCTGCTGAAAATTTATGATCCCCGACTCAGGAAGGAAGCAGAGAAGAAAGATAAGTGTTTAGAAGGAACAAAAATTCTGTAAGAAGCCAAGTTTGACATGACACAAACCAGAGTGGTTTAAAAAAAAAAAAATGGTAGAAAATGGTAACATCCTCCTTGAGCCCCATTTTTGGACCTTTTCTCCCTAGCTCCTGTGTGCCTTCCTAATGGGCATTAACAAAAATCCAGGGCAGTGAAACATGGATTTTTGGTTCTTTTGTACTTTTTCTTCCCTTGGTTTTCTGTGTATCACAGGTTGCTCCACTGGCAGTGCAGTTAATGAACTTGTTGCATAGAACTGTTCACTCTTTTCTTTCTTTTATTCTTCTCTAACTTTGTTTGTCTGTCACACCACTTCTTTATATGCGCTCTCCCCATTTCCTACGGCTTCTGGATGGTATCCCGTGCCACCACCTTCACCTTCCATCCCATGATCCCGCTCCATTTCCTTGCACACCTCTGCCTTCCCTGGGGGAACATTAGATGAGCTCTATGCTCAGAAGCTGAAGTACAAAGCCATCAGTGAGGAGCTGGACCACGCTCTCAATGATATGACTTCCATGTAAATGTCTCCCCAGCTTGTGCCTGCTCCTGCTTCCCTGCCCTCACTGATTGCGCGGTACCGGCCTTGTGAAATGATGCTCCCTGCATAGTGGGAGATGCTTTCCTTTAGAGAGAATAGGTGTACAAAATACCATGAACAATTGTTTTACCGTGGCAAAGTGTGGGTGAGTGTTGTGCCAAGCCTGGTAAATACTCATGGTGATTTTGTAAGCTTGTGGTTACTCTTCCATTCTGTGTCTGCAATCCTTGAGTCTTGTGGTTGCCCGTTGTTTGTAGCTCTGTGTTTATCCTTTCAGTTCACCTCTGTTCAAACATTACCTACCAGGCCCATCATGTTAGTTTTACCAAAGAAAATTGCCTTGGTACATGTTGCATTCAGAGTGTATTGCTTTGCCTGCTGTCACAGGTTTTGCTCTGGCAAAGTTCCTACAAAAATGTCAGAGAAATTTAGGTTTAGTGATATTCTCTGTTAATGACAGTAGGAAGTGTTTATCTAAATTTCCATAACTGCTTTGAAAATTTCAGCTGTTATCACTAAATTACAAGTGTGGAAATGGATTTAAAATACCTTGTCATTTAAACCCATAAAGGTGACAATTGAATCGTAGGTTGCTTCTGCATATTTTCTGGATAGCAGTAGTAATTTCATTTGCATACACCAAAAATGTGGTAATACCCACTTTAGTCATACGGAGAAAAATAAAGAGTGGCAGGAGAGCAGGAGAGTCAGCAGCTGTAAGGTGTGACTCGTTTGTGCAGTGTTTGACACAAACTGGACTCTGAACAGAGGTGAGCTGTGCTGCTTCCACCTTCCCGTGTTCAAACCCTTCACCCGCATGGACACTGCAGCTGCCACGGGAGAGGGGAAGAGCTGTGGCTCTCAAGTGTTTAGGAGGTCCCAGCATCCCCTTTTGGAAGCCCAAGCGTGCTTTCAACAAGGCATAAGATATGCTTAGAGCTTGGAATGCATTTTGTGTGCACCCATATTTTAAATGTTTTTTTCTTCGTGGTTTTTTTGTCCCCATGTCTGTTAATTACTTTCCTCCCTCTCTCTACCAACATTTTAGTAGAGGTCTAGTGTTGCCTGCTTTGTGTGCTTTGATTTTTTGTTTTTAAATTCCTTCCCACCGTATGGTTTTGCCCAGTGGCTTATCAAGCAAATGGATTTCATTTTTCCTCCTCTGTATGCAGAGTTTACAATATTTCTTCAGTTTTGGATATTTCTAAGTGGAAAAGAGACTTTAAATTGTACTCTACTGGTACATGAGGACATGACTGTAGCATTCCAGTCCCAGCATGGTGTGCTGTTTCTCTAGCATAGTCATCTCAGCATGCTGGGCTCTGCTGTGCTATTGCTGCTTTTTTGGAAGTCTGTACTGCACCTTTTTTCATTTTCTACCTTATCTCACTTTTTCTTTTCATGCAGATAATTTTCTTTGCTTCACTTCTCCAAAGACATCTTCATCGGGTTGGATAAAACATCTTTCCAAGCTCTGGATGTTTCATGGGTTCATTGTCCTGTCTTCTAGCTTAGTTGACACTTCCTCTATCACCTGTCTCAGAACATGCTCTGTTTGTGCTCTGCTGTACAGAAACTACATTTCTCAGTGTAAAATAAATATCCCAGCTGTATCCCTTTTGCTATTCCTTTGCTTTTATTTATTTAAATAGCTGTTGAAGTAATTAATAAAATTTGCGCTTTTTTGCCATTAGGGATTTTATTTTTTGGTGTTTTCATTTTTTAGCTGAAAACACTTTTGCATGAATGTTGACAATGCCAAGCCAGCGAGTGCAGAGTGTGGGATGGTGTGAAAACTGACCAGTTATTATCTTAGTTTTTCTCAAACTCTGCTGCAGATAAAATGACAAATAGATGTAATAGGAATTTTTCCAGTTGTTATTGTTAGGACAAAATTTGCAAGGACATTCCTTCCTTGGGGTCACTTGGTCGTGGGAGCATGGCTGAGAGAGCAGTTACATCCTCGATGTAACCAGATTTTTCACTTTAAAGCCTGAAATCTTTTCCTAGCTTGATGCTGAAGATGTCTTATTTAAATGTATTTGTTCATTAACTTATATTCGAGACAGATTTAAAGAGGCAGGATCAAAAACTTCAAATTCTTTTTTTCACCCAAAAACAATCCTTGAAATGTCTTGCAAAAAAGTTTTCCCATTTTTACACCTCAGTTATTCAGCAAAGATGTTGCTTGCTAACATTTTGGGGTTTTTACAATATGTTTTTCTTGAGTGGCATGGTAGGATTGGAAGTTCATCGGGGAGGTTTCGGTGGCTTTCCACTTGTGCTTAGTTCAGACTCATGAGTTTGAATTGCAGACTCACGAGAAATGTTTCCAAACTGGAGCAGGAAAATTCTCGTGATTATACTATTAATGAAATTATTCTGCTGCAAAGTGGACTAGCATGGATTTCAGGTTTCAGCTGATCTGTCAGTGTCTAATTAAAGATGAAGCATTAAACACTGGCATCTTGATGGTTTTTGTATTGTTATTTGAAACTAGGGAGTTTATTTCCTTATTTTAACTTTATTTGCATCACAGTGAAAGAAGTTTTTTTCCAGTTCACATTAAAGTGAAAACTGGATTGATTTCTGATGCTGCTGTCACTATATATTGCTCAAGTTCCTAAGTCACCAGAGCTAAATAAACTCATTATACCATAGCTGAATTGTAGCTTTTAACTTGTAGAATAATGTAAATGTCTCTTGCTTGTTCAGCTTCAAGATTATTCAGCAGTGCAGTCTAAACTAGATTTTCTCCCCTCCTCAAAACTTGTTTTCCAAATAAGGCTTGCAAATGGATGTATCCCCTTCCTGGCCTGCCATCCTTGGATAACTTTGGCATATCCCAGTTTTCTAGCCTATGACACATCCTAGTGTTGCTGGCTGTGGGGAGAAGCCCAAATACAGGATGTATGTATCAGCAATCACAGATAGTTGAAGTAATAAAGTTCAGTAACTTATTACTCAGCTGACTAACAGTAAGTGGCTGTGTGTGAAGGATAACCAAATAGAATGGGATATATGGAAGTTACCCAAATGTAATGGGATGAGCATTTTTAAAATGACTGAGGCTGACATGGTTAACTTCACAAATGCAAGAGTTAGGGGGGAATGTGGTCAACTGTCGCTTGTCAGCTGAGTCAGAGTAAAATATGTTACAGCAACTCTTAACTTCTTCATCTATTGTGTTTTGGTTCGTTGTTTTAGCAGTGGTTTTTGTCCACTCAATTTTTGCAATACTGGCGTTTCTTAAGAAAAGTAAACAGAAAAGCAAAATCCATTTTAGGAGCCTGTCAATTTTTAACATAGTGATTTTAAACATCAGTATTAAAATTTTGCCTTTTGTGTCAATCATTCATGATCAGCTGTGCACTGGAGGATGACAGATTGCTGGACATAGCACTGGAAATGGGCAGGGCAATGCAGATCCCCAGGTAGCTGCATGCAGAACTCCTGGCTGGTCCTGCTGCACTGACGTTCACTGCAGGGAGCTGTTGTGGTTCCCCACTGCAGTGTGGTTCAGCACTCTTGTCACCCTCGGTTGTGCTGTTCTACCTCCCCTGTCTGGCTGTTCCTGTGCCTGAGGCTTCTCGCTGGGAGTGCAGGGCTGGCTCTGGGCTCTGCTGAGCAGAGGCTGAGCTTTGCTGGCTCTGCACAGAGCCAGAACTCCCTGCTCGGCTGCTGGGGCTCCTGCAGTGCCAGGCTCTGCCTCTGGAGCAGACGGACACACAGCCCACGTGGAATCAAGGGCTCACTGTACACTTGGGAAGTGCTTTCCCTGCTTTATTGGGGGGTTTAGTTGTTTTGAAAGTTGAGAAATACTGTAAATCTGTACCTCAGTCAAAGAGGAGATTTCTGTGATGATGCTAAGTGTAAGTTCACATGATTCATTTTTGAATAACAGCTATATACACTTTGCCAAGCAAAGTGAAATTTTAGTTACTCTTAAGGTTTTGATGTTTTTTTCCACATATACGTGGCATTATCATGATGAGAGACAAGATACCATTTGTTACTGGTGCAGGATCAGAAACGTGCCCTGGCTTTACTGAGCTGGCTGTGGGAGTTTGGGCTGGGGAGGAAGCTGGGAGGAGTTGCTCACCACACAAGCATGTCCTGCAGACCAGCTCACTGCACAGCTTTGCCTTTGCTGTGTCCAGTGCCTGCAGGGGAAGAGGATTCCTGTGGAAGCTGTTAGGCAGCTTGTGGAAAAGAATCAGAAACAGTCATTTCCTGTAGGGGAATAATCTGGGATCAAGAGGTCAGGAGTGCAGTTAGGCTGTGGAGAAGAACATGGACAATTTGAGAACACAAGATAGTCAAAAGCCATTGTGGAACATTTCTTTCACTCTGCAGAACAACTCTCACTAAATGTGCTGTCACAACATGGCTGTGGCTGTTCTGTTTCAACATGAATTGTCCTCTCTGTTTGCTGTTTTTGAGCAAGGTGTTCATCCTTCCTTTTCATTTTCACCAAATGTGAGTCTTTTTCTTACAAAGTAAAACTTGGCAATTTAAAGGTATCAAATGTGTTGATTCCAGTAACACAAGTATACTTTCCTACCAAAAAATAACATTTCAACCCATCAGATTTCCTAGGAAAAGAGTATGGGCTGAGTCAGACCTGATGGTAGTTGCCTATTAGCATCTCTCCTGCTGTAACTTAAGCTGGCTGTGGTGCAATTATTTTCTCTCTACTGGCAGATGAGGTTCCACCACACCTTAAATAGTTTGCAAAGAAAAATGGCACTCATAAAACAAATCTTTCACACACTGTAGAGAAGCCTAAAGCAGGATTTGGTACTTGTAGGAATATAGCTGCAGTTCTTCCATTTCTGTTCCAGTTTGTGTCTCACAGCTGTTCCCCACAGCAGGATTCTTAGCCAGTTCTTCATATGGTCCAATAGCTGTTCCTTGGAGTAGCTATTTAATTACTAGAGTTCTAGAAACAGAGGTAAAATGTTTCTCTGTGTGTTACTGAACTGTCTGTCATGTGACCAGTTTCTTTATTAACTCTTATTTAACTGTTTTCTCTGTCTAATCTGTCTTCATTCTGCCTCTTTTTTCCCTTCTAACCTGCTTGCTGCCTGTACAGACCAACTCTACCAGCAACTTGAGCAAAACAGTCGCCTAACTAATGAACTAAAGCTGGCATTGAATGAGGATTAAACTTTAGTGTGACTATATTGTTAACTTGTTTCAAAACGCCTTCTTCCAAATTTCCTTTAAGAATGAATCAGTAAATGTAGAAATAAGCAAGAAACCTAGAAATTTATTTTTTTTTTTTTTGAGCTGTTGATTCTGTGGTAAATTAATGAAAGAAGTTCTCAGTTTCTCTTGGGAAAATATGGAAATGCTTCTTCTGGATGAGGCTTTTCATTTTGTGTCTGCACACCTATTTTGGGGGAGCACTAAGCCCTTCGGCTGTGCAGTAGCTTCTTTCCACATAAGAACTACAGCATTTCGCTAACAGTATCCAAAAAGTAACAGCCTGCCTTGCAGAAAGGCACTCAGTTTATCTGACACCATGAATTGGCCCTAAGATTTTTACCACAGTGAGAGAAAAATATTCACCTGGATTCATACGTCTGTATTTCAAAACCAACTTAAAGGATACTTACGGCTGTTCTGTCTGGAGACTTTGATGTGATAACTTTGCCTTGCTATGAATTGGGCTTGTATTTGACATTAAAAAAAAAAAGAATGGGAGCTCCATGTGACAGTACCCGATCAGTTTAAAGGTAATGCTTGCTAGTATGAAGTTACTGTTACTGGATCCCGGTAGGATGCACCACCAGAACGTTACGCTCATTTATTGTATCAAATATGTGTGTTGAATGATTGTCCTATAAAAGTGTGCATGCAACATAAAGCTACTAATTTTGAGTCTATTTATTTTCTAGAAGAAATAAATTTCTTGAAGGTCACTCACTGAGAACTATAGTAGTTTTAATTTTTTTGTTCTTTGTGTTTCTGAATTCTATGAAACTTTTAATTGTGTATCTGCAAAGAACTTATTTATTTTCTTTATNAGACTTTGATGTGATAACTTTGCCTTGCTATGAATTGGGCTTGTATTTGACATTAAAAAAAAAAAGAATGGGAGCTCCATGTGACAGTACCCGATCAGTTTAAAGGTAATGCTTGCTAGTATGAAGTTACTGTTACTGGATCCCGGTAGGATGCACCACCAGAACGTTACGCTCATTTATTGTATCAAATATGTGTGTTGAATGATTGTCCTATAAAAGTGTGCATGCAACATAAAGCTACTAATTTTGAGTCTATTTATTTTCTAGAAGAAATAAATTTCTTGAAGGTCACTCACTGAGAACTATAGTAGTTTTAATTTTTTTGTTCTTTGTGTTTCTGAATTCTATGAAACTTTTAATTGTGTATCTGCAAAGAACTTATTTATTTTGTTTATTGCCTACTTTAAAAAAAAGAAAAAAAAGCCACTTACTATCTCACTTTCCTATAAGCAAAGAGCTTCCAGAACATTGTGTCTCTGTTGGCAGTGCATTTTCTTAACAAATGCAGCTGTAAACAGTTCTAAACTTTCATTACTTGCTGTTCGTTTTATTAATTTGGAGTTCTCTCTAGTTGTTTTATCTGGAAACATTGGTATTTATGAGCATGCACATTTCTTAACTTTCTAAACCTTCTGAGAGAAATGATGCTTGCATGCCTTCATGTTCTGAGAATCAGTACCTCCAAAGAACTGCTATTCATGTTTTAATTTTCTAATCCCACAACAGAGAAAGTGGCGCATGCCAAAGAAGAAAACCTTAGTATGCATCAGATGCTGGATCAAACTTTACTGGAGTTAAACAACATGTGAAAACCTTCTTAGCAGCAACCACACTATTTGTTTTATTATTTTTACACCTGCTTGCCGTGAAGCCCCATAAACATGTCTTTATTTTAGTTTCACCACAGTCACGAGAACATCTGCTAAATTATGAAGCAGGGGTCAGGGAAACACCGAAATGGGCAAGCCATATGCGGGTTAAGCTACATTACATTATGGTTTAAACGTGCCATTTCCCAACAAAAATGTTACCTACACTTTGTAGAGAGTTCAGCAATTAGGTATGCTTAGTCTTTGAAGAATCCTGGCTGTGGCAAAAAGCGTCCCACCTCAAGTGCCAACTACAGTTTTTACACAAGAAGAATGATTCATGTTCAAGAGAGATCAGGTGGAAATGGTGCTATTTTGAACAAAAGCTTCTACTTGAAGTCTTTTGTTTGATACCAGACAAGTCAGGAGTTGTCCAGCACAGTAATTTATTTTTATGAGAATTTTACTGATCTGTGAGAATTTGGACTTTCTGTGCCTTCTGATGCAGTAAAACGAAGGTATGTAAGCAATGGACACAAGTGAAGGCTTCTGAAGGTTTTAAATTGTATTCTTGCAACTCAATACAGAAGTGTAGGTCAGCATTTCACCTTGAGTATTCATTTGATTGTATTTTTCATGTTGAAATGAAAGATTCAATAAAGTCAGGACAAAACATTAATTTGGAAGAGATTGTTTTAAAATGTATTTTATTTGTGGAGATTTGGGGTAGGGGAGGAATTTTTAAACCGATATTCGCCTCACTTTTTTCACACTTTCTTTGAGCAGTCTTAAAAGTATACCTGTATGTAAACATTGTATAATGATATGAAATAAAATGCACATTTTAGGACATTTTTTAAATTTTGTTCTCCTGTGGTTTGTTTTTCATCACGTCAGTTTCCTGTGCATCCCTGTGTCAGCTCTGCACGTGTGCAGTGTCTCTCACTGTGACCCACTGTTAACACACTGGCTCTCAGTCTTTTCTGTGGTGTTGGCCAATGTATGGAGATGCAGTGGTTTGGACAGATGTGGAGCTGTAGCTGCTCCCAGGGGCCCTTTGAGGGCCCTATTGCAGGAGCCTGTCCCTGGCACTTGACTGCATGCCCAGGTGGTGCAGAATGCAGTTATCCCCTGGCAGATGAGAGAGCTTTCCAGAACTGCTCATCGTTGACCAAAATGTTTTTGCTAAGATCATTGCAGAACTCCCATAGACCTCTTTGGGAAATGAGTCCTGAAGGCCATGCTCTTGGAAATACTCCCATCTGTTTGTGTATCTTACCTGGTAATATGTGTTAATTTACTTCAATACAGTGATAAACCTAAAATCATGTGTCATGTTCATAAGAGATACTTTTGCTCAACTTTTCACTACTGGTTGCTAATTTCTACAGATGAAGGTGTCTTTATTTGAATTGTGAGGTCTGTCAATGGGCAACTTCAGGACTTGAAAAATAATTTTTATTCCTTCTTTTTCTGTAGTACATTGCTGAAAGCTGATGCTGTCCATCCCTCTAGCAGCAAGGAGCTTGGTAGGAGACAGGTACAGATAACCTTCCAGATCACCAAAGAATTCCCATTAGTGGACCCTTAGCAAGCAACTGAAAACAGGTGACTTTTATCAGCCACTGCTGTAAGATGGTGAAAGGGTAAAGTAATACATAATAATTTCAGGTTAAGTGGGAGTCAGAGTTGATGCTGGTACAAGTCTGGCTTTTTTTGATTGAGTTTTAAAGGGAGGAACGTGGTAACATTACAAGCTTTTGTGTGATTTATTGGCCAAGACTTCCTAATGCTGCCAAGACATCATAAATTTAAAGGATGAAATCCCTGGCTTCATGTTTCTCTTATAAGTGTTGTTGGGGAGCAAAATACATGTTACAAGGCTCCTGCAAGGCCTCAGCTTGTACTAGAGGCTGGCAGATAAAGCTCCAACCACGTTGTGCACAGGTAAGTTACTCTCATCTCTTGCTCCCTCCTTGCTTAGCCCAAGGATGAAGTGTCAGGTAGTTGAGCTCCAAGAGCTCAAGTCCCCGTGCGTGTGTGGCTTCCACTGGTGCTGCTGGAGTCAGGAGGGTTTCCCATAAGGAAGTGCTGTGCTGGGAATTGTTTGTAGGGTAGGGCCCAAGGCCACCCAGAGAGTTGAAGGCTGTGCAGGAGTAGAACAGAGGAGCTCTTGGCACTGGGCCACGAGTCTTACACAGCTGAGTGTGCTGCCAGCTCCACTGGATTGCTGTTATGGTCCCGTGGTATGTGCTTGAGTCCTAAACAATGTGTCTTGAGTGAGGTCAGACCCTTTGTTTGCTGCTTAAAATTGCTTTTCAGGAGACCACAAACTGCTTTGTGGTTTGGGGAATTGGCGTTCAACTCTCACTATGTCTAAGGGTAAGAGGAGGCTGTGGTTTTCATGTCTCTTAATGATATCGTGTCACCATTAATGGGGCAAACGTGCAAGCAAGGAGATAAGAATTAATCTGAAAAAAATCTGTTTGCAGAGTAGACTTCCCCAAAGTGCACTGTTGCAGATGAATCCATAAAGCTTCATAATAGGTAAATAAAAGCTTTCCAGTTTCAAGGAGAGCTGAATGGAGCAGTGGATATGATGATGAGAAATCACACTAAATGGCTCTTTTGCTGACTAGCAGCAACACATAAATACACATAAGGGCGTATTTGCTGGAGCAGGAAAATTGTTCCTACTATATCTCATAAGCCACTACCTGTCATGGGTTCTTTGCTGCAGTGTCTAATCAGACAAAACTCAGTGAAGCTACAAAGCATTGGCTTGTAAAAATAAGTGAGATGAGCCCTGATTTAACCCCATTCCAGCAAATTTGCAGCTGCTTGGCTGTGTTAACTAAAAATGTGTTAAATCACAGAGCCCTGCATTGTTCAGCATTCCTCAAAATGCTTGTCCTGCTTTGGAGAGTTACTCACCCTTTTTTTCAATGCAAAACCACATTTGGCAATTTGAAATACATCCTAATTGTGCAGCCATGCTCTGTAATTGTCTGGGTTGGTTTTTGTGCTGACCTCTCTCAATGAAATGAGTAGTTCTGAGAGCACCGGAACTGGCAAAACCTGCCTTCTTGCAGATTCCTGTCTCATGGTTGGCTGTAAACTTGGAATGAATTATTTTCCATATATGGAGACATTTATGTTGTCTCCCGCTCCCTCTTGGGATTTCTCTGGTATCAAATAATATACAAGGCATGCTGCAGGGTGTGCTTTCCTTCCATCAGGAGCCTCAGAGGCATGTTCTGTCTATCTTAATGGTTCCTTATGTTCAGAAAACTTGCAGAAGTGTAATTTATCTTTGTAGAGTTCTGTGGTTAATTAGTTCAATCAAGAATGGTTGTATGGGGTGAGAGATAAGAAGGAAGAGGATCTTAGATTAAGAAACCAGGCTAAAGCAGTAGGCTGCACCTATAGAGCACTGCCTCTCAGCTGTAGCACCTGAGTGAGAAATCTGCATCTGTGAGGTATTATGTGTATTAAATGCTACTCAAAATCTGGGTTGTCCAACTTAACTATACTGTTAGTATCATAGGAGTATCTTACACTGGGCTGTCTGCAACTGCTGTAATGTTCGTTAGTGGCAGCAAAAGAAGAAAGTGATTAGCCAACTAAATTTTAAATTTGGGGGAGGAAATAACTTTTTACATGACACAACACAGAAATGTACTGTACTGACACAACACTTTTTACATGACACAGAAAAATAGAATACTTTTTTCCTCAGGTAGGCTTCTTTTAATAATAAAACAGGAACATCAGTGAAAGATTAAGTGGGAATTGCAGAAAAAAGGTCAAAGCAGAGGAAACAAGGATAATGCTTTTTATCTTTATGGAGGGTTTTTTGAAAATGTGCACAGGAATAGCTCTTTTAATAGAGGGAAGCTGTGTAACTTACTGTCTTCAGTGTGTGTTTTCTTTCCAAGGTACAGAGAATCTGTACAAGTTTGCATAATCTTCTTGGCTTTGTTTGCAAACCCATCTCGTTTCCTGTAAGTCAGAGCCTTGCCAATTTGTAAGCTGCTGCTGAGAATTGCATAAATGCAGGATACCCCTCAATGCCATCTAGATAATCCAGATGGAAACAATGGGAAACAGAAGCAGATAGAAGTCTTACGGACACATAGAACCCCTCACTGCTTTCCATTTGTTATTTCTTGACTCATAATGCACCAAAATAAAAGGACATTACATAGTATTTTGGTTTTGAGTATTGAGGACCTTAAGGACACCAGAGCACTGGCTTCTTCCTGTCTCTGCTGGTTTGAAGAATAGCTGGGTAAATATTATCATCTTCTTTTGAAGCTGGTAATGATAAAACAGCATCTTTTTCATTAAAAAAATAGAGCAAACACACACAAAAAACCCAAGTCCTGCAGACCCAGCTGCAACTGCCAGTACCACACATCATAACACACTGACATGCAGGGCTGTGAGAACATTCCTCTATTCTTCACAGCAAAGATATATGGATCATATCCATATGTCCCCATTTATACCCGTTGATATCACGGATATGAAGGGTTGATGCATGTCTGAGGCCATGATCCAGCCAAGTATTTTGAATGCCTTCTATTCCAGGTCCTGACCATGGTCTGCTTCTTGGAACTGTTCCTTTCTTTGATGAAGTTTTCATTCTTTGCCCTGAGACACAAAGAGAAATGTCGAGGAAGAATCGGTGTGGTCTGTCTCAGCCAAAGCTGAGACAGCAGCTGTGGCAGTGTTTCCTTGGCTAAAACCTCCAAAGTGCCACAGCCAGTGATAGTTGGCTGTGCCACTGAGGAAAATGATGCAGGTCTGGTGTTTCTACAGTACAATTTGTGAAAGAGTAATCAGGATGGTGCAACTGCAAAGCTCTGATGAGTTGTTTTAACTTGGGACACATTGGTACTGATATTAACATGGAGATCTGTATGAGTTTCCAGTTTAAAAATAGAGCATTTCTTTGCAGGCCCAACTGATAGTTTGTTATGTTTTTCTTGACGTGAATATTAGTTGGAGAAATAGCCTGGGAAAATGCTTCAAAATCTTTCCTGGATTATGTTTTTTTGCAGCCAGCAAGGATGAGCCTGCCAGACTTCTTTCTACTTAATCTGGATTGCTGTGCTAGTTCCTTATTTTTTATTGTACACATGTAGACCATGAAATAGGATAAAAGGGTGATGTAATCTGTGCAGGCTGTCCAGAAAAAAAAAATCTGGAAGATGAATTAGGTGAGAAAGTAGGAAGGGAAACAAGAAGATGGAATTGCACCTGGGGGCTGAAGGCCAGTTGGGAGGGTATAGAGAACATGAAGGTGATCTACAGAGGGATGGATCCTCCCCTCTAAATGCTGCTGCGTTGTTATGCTTTGTCCTGCTCCTACAGCCCTCACTTCTCTGTACAGCCACCACATTCCTTTGCCACAGGGGAAGATGTTTGGCAAGGTCTAGGTAACAGGAAATTCTTTGTCACCCTCATCTGCATTTAAAGTATGCAGGAACTTTTTCTGTAAAAATCCTTTCAGTGGTTCCTGCCACACTGGCATAATCTGGGTTAAATTTCTCTATGCTAGGACTTCATTATCAGTTTTCTTAACCAGGAAATTACGACACTTCAGAAAATAAAAATGCAAACCCACCACTTTTTGCTGCTTTTCAGCAGCTAGCAAACATGCAGCACATGTGTGTGTGCTTTTATTACATTCACATGCTGCCATGTCTGAGTGCAAGGCATTTCCAGGAAATGAACAACTGCTGGGAAGGATTGTGGATACAAGAGACAGCCCAACTTCCAACCCAAAGTGGGTGTTAGTCCATGGGAGGTGCTCAGTGCTGAGACTTACTGTCATAAATTGGAATGAAAAGCACACGGGCTTACGTGTCTGTGTACAGGAGATACAGACATCATTGCCATTTTGTGCAGTTAAGGTATTGACTCCTCCCTCTGCTGCTCCATCAGTGTATGAGCTGCCAGCATTAGGAACTGGAAAAAGGACTGATAGGAAGGGTTTACTCTGGATCCATTATATTTGTGAATCACAAGCTATTAACAGTTTGGATTTAATTAAAGAAAAATGATAAAATCCAAGTTTAATTGAGTGCAGATTGTGTAGGGATTTGTGCCATTTCAGCTAAGTTGTTTTAAAGATCATTTTACCAAACCACCCAGGTGCATGCACAGCTTTGGCCGTGCACACATATGGAGTACATACAGCTAAGGCCTGCCTGTTTGACTAAGCCTTAGTCAAACAAACAGTTCCATTAGAGCAAAGTCTCAGTGTTGCAGAATTGAGCTTTAATAGCCATTGCACAATGAAAAGTTCTCTCTTGTGTCAAAGCTGCTGGGTCTTTAGCTGCTGTGACATTTGGTATGTAGGTTTAAAAACCAAACAGCTGCCCACAATGAGCATTGCAATGTTATACTTCAATTTCTAAAGAAAAGGCTGATGTTCAGAGGTGCTGAGCAGTTTTTTGATGTGAGTAGGACACCTGCATACTGTATTAAAGGTGTGAGATGGCAAAAATCCCTTTTTAAACTACTTTAAACCCAGAAAGCCCTGCAATCTGTTTTCCCAGTTCCTTTTGCCCATGTCTGTTTTGCCTGTGAATCAATAATGAAGACATTACTCTAACATCATATGTGTCACTATCAGTTATAGATGTACTTCTCAGACAACATGGGGATTTAGCTTTGCTTCTATTTTATTTTCCTGGTTGAGAATTTACAAGAACACAACAGTCCACATGAAAAATGCTTTTTACTCGCACCTGTTGTTTAAATTTGCCAGGCACTAAGTCGAGTAGGAACTTGTTAGCTTTCATTACAGCACTTGGAAAAAATGTCGTCATCCACTAAGTAGAGCACAGCCTCCCCTGCAGCACCAGCACACCTTGAGCTTGATTCTCCTCTGATGGATGCGTCCTTATCTTGCTTACCTTCGCACTGCAGATTGCTTTTATTGGTGATGAAAGGATGAAAAGAACCCAAGCTGAGTGGCAGACACTGAGATGAGTGTGCAGGTAGTAAAGCTGTCCCACTGAGCAATGTTAATCACACTGAGGCGTAACTGTAAGTTCAGTGTGTGATGCACATTGCCATGCACCAGAAAGTACAAGTAGCATCTAAAACAAGGAAATGGTCCTGGTTTCATTCAAGGTAAAAGAAAGAAATTATAGTATTTCCAATTCAAGCAGTTGGTAAGTTATTCCAGGTCACAAAAGAGATGAACTGCCTTACACTTAGTGCTTTCTGGAGAAGTCACTCATCCCAGGCAGTTGTCTTCCCCCAGCAGCAGTTTTAAAAATTTTCTTAGTTGTTTCCCATAGCCCTGCTTGCAAAGGTACAGAACAAATACCTACTTTTGTTTTTGCAAATATCCTACTGCAGTAGAAATCTGTGCAAATGCCATTAACTTGATTTATCGTGTATGGAAAAGGGAATAAAGTAAAATCCCTGCTTACTGATTTGTGTAGTATATAGTAATTGTATACTTAGGCATCTTTAGAGAGGCTCTTTTGAAATATGTCTGAGTTTGGGAAGAAAAATACGAAGCAAAGGAATGGAGTTTGTAGTATGCATGGACTCACTCCAATAAGAATATGCAAGCCCAGTGCCAAATGCCTCCACCCAAATACCCGAGACGTTACTAATTTGATAAGAGTCCTTTTCCTGTTTTTTACTAGCCTGTGCAGTTTCTCAAGCTATCTGTGCTCTGTTCCCACGAAGAGCAATTGTAGTGGCACAGAACATGTCTGCAAAGCAAAATGAAGGTGTAGGTGCAGCACAGGTAGGTGAAAGCACACGGGAATGGATGGTCAGAGCAGTAAATGTGTGGAAAGTGGGCTGGCAACCAGCCTGCACCTATAGCTGGGTGAGTATTTGGCATAAACTGCAGGGAAGCCTTTTCCTTATGGCAGTAGATGTCAGTAAAAATGTATGCTGGGGCTTCAAATAATGTTGAATGGCTTGGAAAAATTGCTAGACTAGGTACTGAGCAGGATCTAGAGTCTGCTCTCTAGCACTGATAAGTACAGTAAATGCAAATCAGGACTGTATTCGTCACACAGGGTATGCCTGAAGATTCACACAGAAAATCTGGAACCACGTTTTTCCTCCTGCTGCTCTGTCCAAGCAAATGTGCCTGTTGTCTTCCTTCCTGACTTACAGACACCTGCTGTGGAGGTGGCACTTGGTGCTGGCACTTCAGGATGGCTGAATGCAGTTGCCTGGCCCACTTCTCTCACCAGTAAGTCAGTGTCAGGCTGTCAGAGTCCTCACAGCCACATCTTTGACTCACCGACCCTGGGACACGTTCATTTCATTAAGCTTTGTATTTTGGAGAGAAAGGGTGGAAAGAGAGGTAGTTATCACCCAACTGTGAGGAGCTCTTCCTAGAGCGAGCCAGAAAGCTTTCCCATGTGCCTGCACATGTAATTCTATCTTTGAGCCTTTGTGGTTAATATGTTTCATCTTTCAGGTGTTTTACACCTTCCATGGTTTGTTACTTTGTTTTGAAACAACAGAGTTGAGTCTGAAAAGATACACATGGAAGAGTAAAACTCACTGGTGCTGTGTGGTGCCTCTGGCACTGTGAGCAGTGGTGATGCACACCATCATTTTCCGTGGTGTCTTGTACCTCTGCCCAGTAAGTGAGAGAAAAGCTGGAGAGGGTAAAAAATGTTACACACAGTAGCTGAATTCTAATGATAAATGTGAAGACATTCTCAGGCATAAAATTGTTCAGTCCTCTCTGTGCTGTTTTCTACCACAAGAGATTGCTACCTGGAGAATAACTTCAGGAAAAACAGAAAAAAATTCTGCATGTTTTCTTTTCTGTGGAGGGAGTGTGTGTGTATGGTGGTTTTCTCTTTTTTACACTGATGTATTTCACAAATGTTTCTTCACTACATACTTTCAGCTGGTGAAAATTATTTTTCCTCTGAGTCCCAAAAAGTTTCAAGTAGACCCTAAATTAAAACTATGAGGAAGTCACCACTGCAAAACTGGAATTTTAAAACTAATGTTTTTGCAAAGAAGAAAAATAAATGTGTGTGCCCTTTGGCTGATCTGTAACCACAGCATGGTCTTTTCAGCATTCCTTTTCTTGACATGCAAAATATTTCCCAAACTCCCATCCTGTTTTTTTAGGAACTGTGTTGGACTGCATGCACGTTCTGAAACTAAGGCAGTAATGGTGTGGCACTATAAAACTTTCATATTCTATTTTATTGAAAGTATATAATGCCCACGTGACACATCCTGAGTACACAGGAAAATGGAGTAAATTAAGCAGAGCTGATGATAAACATGTTGATCTCACTGTCTGAAGACCCACTGCTTTTAACCCTACTCTTTCTCTTCGTCCAGACATCTTACCCACCTAAAGATTTGTTCCTGACTAAAGTTTCTCTGCTGAGCTGTTGGGGAATTCACCTACTTATGACCTTAGTTTGGAAAAAAAACCAAACCAACCCAAACAACTCAGGGAAGATTTTAAACTCAAGCTGTGAGTATGCCCTTATTTCTGTACCTTTAGGGGGAACGTGCCTGGTTTCATGGCTGGGTCTGACTGTCCTAGCATAGAATGTTTTTGGTGCACATTGGTGGGGCAGCACTGTTCCTGCAGTGGTACACACACTGACATCATGCAGCTCTTACCTTACTTGATAAATTATAATACTCTGAGAACTGCTGTGCTGACCAAGACCAAGCAAAACAATGCATGTGGGTGAGGAGAATCTAATAAGTGAGTTCAATAATTCTGTGACAACCAAGAAAGCTTCCACGGCAGTGGAACCGCTCCTTTTGCCAGCAACTGGTTAAACAGGTGAGGGTTTTTGCTGCCATCTGCTGTACAAATGCTTCATGTCAGAGAGAAATGAAAGTTCTCAAATGAAATTGCTTCTGAAAAGCGAGAGAAAGCAGAGCTTGATTTCTCTCTACATCTAATATTCCCTTTATTTATCTTCTTTTCAAATTCAGAAAGAATTTGGGTCTTTTATATCGTTCTTGTGCTGAGAGTAGTAACATCAGGTTTTTTGATCAAGGGAATCGTTATCCCTTCACTCTGCATTTTCCGTCAACATAAATTTTCCACATATCTATGTATACATAGATAATATTTTTAATTTCTGTTTTTCTATTTTTCTTCATTTTATCTAATACAAATATAAATTACAGTCCTTTTTGACAACTTTAGCTCTTGTCTGTTAATTATATTCCATTAGATTCAACATTTTTAGATCCAGAAATCTTTACAAAAGTTAGTCTTTAATTATTGGAATCCAGTTGGAATAATGGAAATCCATTGAATTAATGGACCATTTCATTGTTTCACAATAAATCCAAAAAAGAAAATAAAGGAGCTTCCTAACACCACTACTTTCTTCATTTTTAAAAACCCTTTCCTACACATTCGACCTACAAGCTTCAGTCTGGGTATTTAATAATATGGAAGAGCAGAGATGGGCTCATGATTTCAGGTCTGGCCAGCCCTTTATCAGGGGAATACTAAAATTAATCACTTGTTTTCTATCTTTCAAACCTTACATGTTGTTTGTTAAAAACATTACCCATTTTTTTCAGTGGAAGGGTTACATTTAGAGGCAAGTCACTGGAGAGTTTGTCAGGAAACTCAGAAAGCAAATGAGATCATCATAGCAAAAAATAATGTGATCAAAGTCCAGACCTACAAGCCAGAAC
The DNA here is from genome assembly GCA_013397815.1 of Aleadryas rufinucha. Taxonomy (NCBI): domain Eukaryota; kingdom Metazoa; phylum Chordata; class Aves; order Passeriformes; genus Aleadryas; species Aleadryas rufinucha. The sequence continues at coordinate 19,133 of VZTH01013794.1, read as the reverse complement.
AGCCATAATAACATCTGTTAAGCATTGCTGAGACATCAGAATCCACAAAAGCATTTGCAGAAATGGAGGAGGACTGATGGAAGTGATGAAGTTGTTTTCAAAATTCCTGATTTTTTTTTTTTTTTTTCACCCCAAGAGTTATGTTTTAGGAAATGTTGATGAAGCCTCACAATTTGCAAATGCCTGATGTTTCCACAAACTGATGACCAGCAGCAGCAGAGTGAGTGTATTGCACCTTTTGCTGATGGGCTACACCACTGCAGAGCAGCACAAAAGCTGCTGCCCACCTTCCTGTGGTTCCCCAGCTCACATTGTCACAGTGCTGTGAAAAAGCCAGTGAGTGCTGTAACATACAACCAAAGAGCAAGGTAACTGGGAGCATCCATCAGCACTTTGTTGGAAGATCTTGTATTATTGAGCACTGGGTGTTTGTCTTAAAGGCTCTAAAACCTTGAGGGATTCTTGGTGGTGAGGTTCCAAAGCTGGGGCCCAGTGGAGTTGAGTGAGCACAGCCCTGACCCATTGTGTCACACCATTCTTTAGCATCCAAATAAGGCATAGCTCAGCACAAATCCAGCGAGTATAGCCTGGCAAGGAGGCAGAGCAGGGGAAAAGTCAGCTGGTTTAGTGCTAAACCAACCATGTGGAGTTCTTTCCACCATGCCAGAGGGGGCTCCAGATTGACTTCTGGCTGTGTTACATAAAGAAGATAGATTACAAGTGAGACTGTGCCTGTACTTCTGAGTCACATGGACGAGAATAGAAGAAAAGCATTGTCTTTTTTGTTAAATTTGAATTGGATCAGCCTGGTGCTTGCTGTCCTCATTTTCTGTTGCTATCAGTAGAAAAAGTGTAGAAAATCCTCAAAACACCGTAAGCCTGATACCTCAACTCAAAGTTAGCAAACTCAGCAGTTTAAAGGAAGAAAAAACAGATAACAGCAGCCCAGTTGTGCTACTGGACTTAGCACAAAGCTCTTCATTAAAATCAGAGGAAAAATGGCAAGCTCTCTTTCTGGCCCATTCAAAGGTGTGATGTCAAAGAGTGTTTGTGCTGAGCAGGTTAATGTAAGAATGCAGAGAACCCTGCTGCAAAATGCTTCCAGAGGCAGTTTAACACAGTGGAAATGAGTTACAAGAAAGTAAATATGTCATCTTGTACCAGTTGGGTATGAAGTTGTAGTGTGATAAGCAGTGGAGTTTTATTGAGAAAATACTAATGAGCAATAAATGCCTGCAGTGAAAAGGGTAACATCTGCTCTGCATTTGACTTCACACGTGAAAGCTATTTGGCCTGACTTTCTGCCAAATCCTGCAATTTTTGAGATCATGGGACATGAAGAAGATTGAAATCCCCAGGTTAGCATCTCAAAAAAGTAAGCCATCCTTGTAAGCAGAAGTGGGGAGCCTGTCCTTTTAGAACTCTGCATATGCCAGCTGTGCCATCCACACTGTTCTAGGCTGAAACCTGACACTACAGCCAGCGCTGGAAGGTTCAACTTTTGTAAGTAACTCCTGACAAACCTAGATCAAATATGCTCCTCTTGCAGTTAAAAGGTTTTATCAGCCTAGCTTGCTGTACTTCTGCCTGCCATACGTTTAGCAGCAGGCTTTTTTCATTTGATTCTGCAAACATTTGCTGGGGAGTGCAGAGTTAAGAAATTATTTTGTGGCTTGAAGTATTCATCACCTTCTCTATCTTTTTCTTGTTCATCAGTGCAATGAAAATGTTGGTTAAAACCAGGTTATTTTGTCAGAGCTGCATTGGTGCTGGTAGGAGTTACAAACTCACTTCCATCAGGAGGAAGAGTGAGTGGTGCTGAGCCTGCTGGGGACTCTGGGCGTTCCAGTTACCCAGCAGGGAGGACTTATGCTTCAAAAACCTTTATTTTCAAAGAGTAAGGCTTTGGGGAGGATTCACAGGGGTTTGGCTCATTTTGCCAAATACCACCTGTAAGTGCTCGTGGACACAGCTGGTGGCTTTTAGTGGTTAACTGAAGGAACCAGCTCTAAGGTGCCCTGTACTCAGCACTGGTGAGATCACCTCTCAAGTGCTGTGTCCTATTCTGTGCCCTTCATGACAAGGACACTGAGGTGCTGCAGTGGGTCCAGAGAAGGACAATGGAGATGGGGAAGGGTCTGGAGCACAAGTCTGATGAGGAACAGATGAGGGAGCTGGGGGTGCTTAGCCTGGAGAAAAGGAGGTTCAGGGGAGACCTGATTGCCTTCTAGAGCTCCCGACACCAGGAGGGTGTAGTCAGATGGGGCTTGGGATTTGCTCCCACGCAACAAGTGACAGGATGAGAGGATGTAGTCTTAAGATACACCAGGGGAGGTTTAGGATGGACACTGGGAGGAATTTCTTCACTGAAAGGGTGACATAGGAATGGGCTGACCAGGAAGGTGTTGGAGTCACCGACCCTGGAGGTGTTCAAGGAAAGACTGGACGTTGCACTTGGTGCCGTGGTTTGGTTGATAAGGTGGTGTTCCGTCACAGGANGGGCTGGCGCTGGGGGTCCGGGCGGCGCCGGCGGGAGGCGAGTCCGAGAGCGGGCGGGAGGAGAAGCCGCCGCTCCCGCGGGGCTTCGGCGCGGCCGTGGAGAGGAGCAGGGACCTGGTGCGGAGGATCAAGGTGCTGAGGGGGGGACCGCTGGAGGCCGCCGGTGCTGGCGCGGCTTAGGCCAGCTTGATACTAGCGTCTGTGGAAGTGTGGCACAGTATGGGGTGTCTGAGAACAAGGGGGCTCTAAAGGCTGTAGGAAGGAGAGGTAAGAGCCGTACGAGGAGCGGCCGAGGGCACTTTGTTCAGCCTGGCGGAGAGGAGATGGACGGGAGACCTCACTGCGGGCTGCAGCTTCCTCATGAGGGGAAGCGGAGGGGCAGGCACTGATCTCTGCTCTCTGCGACGAGGGAATGCCAGGAAATTCTGTCAGGAGAAGTTTAGGTGGATATTAGGAAAAGTTTTTTACTTCGAAGGTGGCCAGGCACTGAACAGGCTCCCCAGGGAAGTGGTCACGGCTCCAAGCCTGACAGAGCTAAAGGAGCGTTTGGGCAACGCTCTCAGGCACCGGGGGGGATTCTTGGAGTTCTCCTGCGCAGGGCCAGGAGTTGGCCTGGATGATCCTTGTGGGTCTCTTCCAACTCAGGATATTGATATTCTGTGATTCTGTTTAAAAAACACGTTGTAATTAGTTTGAAAATCCAGTTGAAGCTTCTTTGAAATCTTGCCTGCCAGTAGGTGATGCAGTTTGCCGGTTGCATTTTAACTCTGTCATGTTTTGTTTCNCAGGATGGACTCGCTGATCTCAAAGGTCTTTTCCAACCTAATTGTTCCTGTGATTCTGTTCATCGCCCTGACCGGTCAGTCGTGCCGAGCCCCGGGGAGGCGGCCCGAGGGCCGGGTGTCCCGCTCCGCGGAGCGAGCCCGTTTGCAGCCCGCGGTGAATGTGCAGGACCAGCGCGGGAGGCGCCGCCCGCTGCAGGCCCTGCCGGAGCCCACCCCGCCGCCGCGGCCGCGCTGCTCCGTGAGGCGGCGGCGCTCGATGCGCTCGGGGCTCGG